>KV001045.1:117229-141217 GCA_001598015.1 Dorcoceras hygrometricum | reverse complement strand
GCAAGGCAAGGCGCTAAACAAAAGCTGGTAGAATCCTCAAAACTGGTACCAGACGCAATCCTCAAAACGCAGCGTTTTAACCATACGGTCCAGTCGCAAGCTATCCAGTCGCAAGCGCTAAACAAAAGCTGGTATAATCCTCAAAACTGGTACCAGACGCAACACTCGAAACGCAGCGTTTCAACTTAACCATACGACGTCGCGTTGCTCCCTCGACTGGTTCCTCAAATCCACAGCTGGTCATCCAGTCGCAACACTCAAATCGTAGGGTTTCAACTAAATCAAACGACGCCGTAATCACGCGAGTATCACTACCCGCAGCTGCTCATCCAGTCGCAACACCATTCCTCTCGCGACTGGTTCTTCCATTCTTCGATTGGTCATTCTCTCACGAGCGCAACGACTGCCAGACGCAACACAAGCGCAACAACTGCTTTTCCATTCCACCAGCTGCAAGCTACAGTAACCATCAAATTCCAAATCCTACCAGTCGTTGGCTACAGCACGGTTGATTCAATATTTGGAGGAATTCGACAACTCTTAATCTTCAAATTCACGTGGCTGATCCCAAACAATGAAATTAACCAATAATCTAAATCTGAATCCTCACAGCCTCAATACTCTTCGTGCTCACTGTCTGAAATCATTGCCTATATTAATAGAGGGCGTGATGACAAAAAGGGGGAAAAGAGTAGTAGAGGTCCACAGCCTGAAGACAGAAGCATACCTAGTGGGGGTGGAGGAAGCAGCAGCGAATCTTCAAGAAAAAGAGGTGGGATCTTATAGAGGAAGAGGAAGCAGGAGTTCGGGATTTAATCGATGGTTTTCTTGAGAAATTTTTCTATTTTCAGTTCTTGTATAAAACTCTTGTACTTATCCGTTTTGATTGAATATATAGTAAAGACTTAGAGCAATTTATTTTTGTCGCTTTTTTAAGTCGAAAGCTGCTAAGTTTTGTCATCACCAAAACGGGGGAAATTGTTAAGATAATATAAGTGATAACATAAACAAGACAAAGAACTGAATTTAATGATATCAGATTTGGACGATAAGTTATTGGGGACTCCGATCCGTTCAGATTTGGATTAAGCGTCTTATTCAGATCAGATTAGAGTATTTCAGATTAGAGCGTTTTAGAACAGTTCAGAGGCTTACATGACGATTTCAGATCAGAGCTTATCGGGTAAGTTTAGAAGGTTCAGAACAGATCAGATCATAGGATATCAGTTCAGTTCAGAGGATTCTATAACAGAACAGATCATATCAGATGTTTCTAAGGAACAGAACTGGGTTAGTAATCGTTTTGATTGGTCGTATGCAGTTCAAATCTTAGCAGCAGTGAAAGCTGATATTATTCAAAGAGAGGGATTTCAGATTTTACAAAGATACAGTTAAATATTTAAGAAGGGAGAAATTCATAAAGGAGAAAGATCTGGAAGCTCATATGTATATGTAAGCAGATTTGAGTTCAGAGCCAAAGAAGAATTCAGATCCGAGCAGATTTCAGATTTTTGTTTCAGATCTAAACAGCTATGTGCTCCAGGTGATTCAACGACCGAGATTAAAGCATATAAAGCCTGTAAGACAAAGTGAACTAAAGAGATTCAAAATCAGAGCCATTTGGAGTATATCGTACAGAACACAGAGTTGGTTCAGTCGATGTTTACTTATTTTGGTATAAAGTTTGCTAAAACTCTGAAAACAGCCGCACAAACCTCTACACAAGCATTAATGGTGTAATTAATGCTCTGTACGATGAAGATATTCAAAAATGGTTTGTGTCTACTGGCTCATTAATTAATCATTGAAGATGGATGCATATAAATAGCTGAAGAGATTCAAGCGAGAAAGCTCTCTGGAATTTTACATGCTCTCAGTCGATTTACAATATCCGTCTCTCTTATTCTTCGTGCATCTTTCGGGAAAAATCTTTCAAGTCAAAAACTATTTGATATCCCAGTTCTCAAGATCTCGAAGAACTATCCTAGAAGTTCTCAGAAATACCTTCGAGATTTTCTTCTGGTTCACATTAGAAAAATACTTTTATTGTATAGAAACCAGAACTGTTACAACTCTGTGTGTGTTGTATTCTTTGAGATATTAATAACAGAGTCTATAATGAACTTGCAATATCAATCAGTTCAAAAATACGTTTGTTTGTAATCAGCAGAAGAGTCTGCGTAGATTTTGGTTTCTAGGAGTTCACTTTAAGCAAGGCTTAAGTGATTGGGTGTTTGCAGAAACTGTAACCATCAAATCTTTTAGTGGAACCTTCCTGAAAAGGAAGAAGGGGACCAGAAACAAACTCTTGACCCTAGCTATTTACATTACTTGCATCGTTATTTATTTACTGTTCACTATTCAATCTATTTCTTCCCACACGTTTTTGTTAACCGAGAAAACAGATTCGAACTGAGATCCTCAAATCTGGTCACTCAGATTTGAGTTAACCATAGGCTTGTAAAACATTTTTAAAAGGATTTGAAATAGAAAAATCGAAGGAGTTCATTCAACCCCCCCCCCATCCCTTCTGAAATCCTGGGCCTATTTTACTATTTTCAATCCTATTAATCCTATCAATTGGTATCAGAGCCTTGTCATCTCAGTTATTGAACATTTTGATCTTCTGCGCTTATATCCAATATGTCTACTTCTCACAATAAAATTCCTATGTTTTCTAAGGAGGAGTACGATGATTGGAAGTTCAGGATGCAAGCCCATCTAGCTGCTCAGGATGATGACATGTGGTTTGTCATAACAGATGGACCCATGAAGATTATGAAAGCGAACACGGCGATGGCGATGGCGATTACTGCTGGTGCTCCACAGTGGATAGAGAAAACCAGACTGGATTACACACCAGAGGATAAGAAGAAAGCCAACCTGGACAATGTAGCAAAGGACATACTATACAAGACGTTGGACAAAAACATGTTCAGCAAGATAAAGACCTACGCTACAGCAAAAGAGATCTGGGAGAAGCTGACTCAGTTCTGTGAAGGCAACGATGAAACAAAATAGAACAAGCTGACGGTTGCCAGCAGAAGTATGAATCTATCAAGATGAGAGAAGGCGAGACGATGACAGAATTTGATGAGAGATTCAGCTCTATTGTGATTGAGCTGACAAATCTTGGCAAAGAATATACAAACAAAGAACTGGCTCTTAAGGTGATGAGATCTTTGCCAAGGGAATGGGATGTAAAGACGATGGCGATGCGTGAATCGAAAGATCTGAATAAGCTAGAAATCCACGATCTATTTGCAAATCTTAAAGCCTATGAGTTCAACCTGGAAACCAGATCAGAGGCTGAGCCATCAACCTCACAACCCACAAAGGCTCTTGCTGCTACAGTGTCAGAACAGATCTCACCAAGCAAGACAGCAGAGCAACTTAGCAACGACGTCATGTCCCTCTTCGTAAAGAAGTTTGGGAAATTTATGAGAAGAAATCAAAAACCCTTCTTTCAATTATAACAATGCTCATAAATCAGAAAAGATTTATACTTATCAAAATTGTTATAACTGTGGAAGACCAGGGCATTTTGCAGCTGATTGTAAGAAGCCTAAGAAATATGACAAGCGGTCCACAGAGAAAAGAAGAAATAGATTTGAGAGGCCCAACAAGAAGAATGATCGAAAGGTGCTTGTTGCTGAGGAAAGCAACAGCAAATGGGCGGACTCATATTCTGAAAAAACATCAAGCAGCTCATCAAGTGAGAGTGAGCAAGAAGAAGTCCACTGCTTGATGGCCAACCAGAACACTGATGATAAGGTATTCAATTTCTCTAATAGTGAATTATCACAAGAGGACCTCATCAATGCACTTAATGAAATGGTCCGTGAGTATAGAAAGCTGTCTCGGACATTCGAGGAAATTAAAGCTGAAAACAATGGTTTGAAAAATAGTACAGCTGAACCAAGCACTGCTCAACTTGGGGAATTTGAAAGTTTACAAACTGAGTTGAGTAAGCTGAAAATTGAGAATGATTCTTTGAGAGCAAAGTCCTGTGAGCTCTCATCTGAGAATGAAAGATTCAATCATGTGATGAGTTCCTGGACTAAGTCATCGGTTTCCTTAAGTAAGCTGCATGAGACCCAGAAGCCATTGACTGACAAATCTGGCTTAGGTTTCAGCTTTGGTGAAAACAGCTCTGAGGAAACATGTACTGAATCAGATCTGGCTAGTGATAAATTCAAGAAAATAAAATTTTTCAAAGCCAGTGTGATACATGATGTTTGTAAGTCGGTCAAGTGCGATGATCAGTTCACTGAACAGCTGAACCATAAGGGCAAAAACGGTATTGGTTACATTAAGCCTGAGAACTGTAGGCCCAGCTGGCTAACGAACAGAATTGAGAAGGATAAGGCGAAAGCTGTACCTAAGTCATCTGTTCTGAACCAGCTAAGGCGTGGTTCAACGAATGCTAAATGAGTAAAGGTTCAGCCCAAACGTGATCTGAATGGTCAAAGTACAAAACCAAAGCTCAACAGATCACATAAGATTTTATCACGAACCCTTGTGGACATCCATACTGGGAAACTGTTAAGGTAATTCAAGCATGGGTCCCGAAAGGGTTAATACGATCTGGACCCAAGTGAAATTGGGTACCAAAAGTTTATTTTTGTGATTATAGGATAACAGGTACACAGCTTCGGAGGACGCAAACAAATGGTATCTGGATAGCGGGTGTGCAAGACACATGACTGGCAATCCAAAGCTGTTATCAGATCTGACGCCACACAAAGGAGACAAAATTGTTTTTGGTGACAACTCACACGGTAACACTGTGGGTAAGGGTAAGCTTACCATGGTAACATTTCAAGCTCTGATGTTCTTCTTGTTGAAAATCTGTGTTATAATCTTATTAGTATAAGTCAGCTGTGTGACAATGATTACACAGTTAACTTTCAAAAGCACACGTGCACAGTTCAGAGGTCTGACAGTATTAGTAGGAAACAGATCGGGGAATACCTACACAGTGAACTGGTCGGAACATCTGGGATCTGAACAGATTTTGTGAAAACCCGAAAATTTAGCTCTCAAAATAATAATAATAATAATAAATCAGATCTGGGACGGTCAACTCAGATTTGGAACAGTCAACTCAGAATTGGGACGATCAACTCAGATCTGGGACTGTGACGCCCGAACCCAAGGGAATCACGAATTGGGAAGTCATTAAAAATTTTCGAAACAAAATAAGGCTAAAAGATAATTTGTTATAAGCTGTATTTCTTACAAAGAGTGAAAAACACCAAGACAAGATCTATCAGACTCTCAATTGCGCGCCAACTACTGGAAACATTTGCGGAAAAACAGATTTTATACATCATTGCAATTGCGATTTACAACAGTTGAAATTCTATATAAATGTACAACTGTTGCACTGATCTAATACAGTACTTCTAAATCAAAACGATACAACTGAGACACGGAAAACGTAGGCCTTGGATAAACACACACCACCCAGCAGCTGATTCAAGTTTCGCCTTCTGTTCGTGCTCCAGCTGTCGCACCTGCACCATTTTAAAAGATAGTGAGCCTAGGGGCTCAGCAAGTAAAACCTGAATAATAACAAGTTCAAATACGCAGGTGGACATCTGATCAATACATAAGTTAAAGGAACAATAATGATCATCATCATTTTCTTTCATAAACATTTCATAAACTTGGAGACAGGGGATAATAACCCAAATCTCAACATCAATTCTTTTCTTTAGATTTATGGCATATAAGCTCCTCATGGTCCGTGTTGCACTTTGATCAAAATGACTTCCGATATCAGTTTTAGCATATAGCTCATATTAAAGGGCAGTCGACATCTAGACAACTGCTCACCCTTCTCCTTGGTGACGTCAACTATCTATGCCATAATCTTAAATAAACTTTGTTCCATTAACATCCTTTCGTAAAACTTTCTTTCTTAAAATCCTCGGGTTCCATCATTTAAAACTCTCGCTTCCATTTTCAAAACTTTACTGAGTATCGATTTCGACTTTGGAAACGTAACATCAATATGAGACCAGTCGGAAGAGAAACTAGTCGCAAAGAATAAGAACCAGTCGCAAGACAGGAACCAGTCGTAAGAAAATGGAACAGTACTTATGAAACAAAACAGATTTCTACTGTTCACAATATCGCTGAAAAAAACCAGCTGGAATGAATAGGAACCAGCTGCAAGGTCTTTTACTAAAACAAACGTATTAAATGAAACGATGTCGTTGAAGTAGAAAACAGATATGATGACGTAAGAATATCTGTTATTAGATAAGATTATGAATAAATAAAACGGTGTCGTTAGCGTATCGATCAGCTGCAAGAAAAACGCTAAACAACCAGTCGCAAGAAAAAGCGTTAACATCTATAAAACCAGACGCAATGAACAGTACCAGTCGCAAGACTAATACCAGCTGCAATGAACAGTACCAGTCGCAAGACTAATACCAGCTGCAATGAACAGTGCATCTACCGGAATTTAACAACGAAATGCATCTGCTGGTGAACAGTGCATCTACTGGATTTTACGAAAACAACGCAACTGCTGAAATATTACCATGGAATGCAGCTGCTCTAATTTGACTTGATAATTGTAATATCAAAACAACAACTATGCTATTAGCCGTTGCCTATCAAACCAGACTTCATACTGATTCAACTAGCAACTATCGAATACACAGTTATCAAATTCTGATATTAAAACTACTGAAAGAAGAACATTCATAAACATTCTGGGAATAAACTTGAATCCTCAGTACTTTAAAACATCATAAACTTTCTGGAAAACATTTGGAAGCATCAAAACATTATTTTCGAACCCATCTTTCCTTCCTTTTCATGTCTAAATCATTTCAAACATGAACTTTAAACATACTGTAACACATACAAGCAAAAAGACTCAAAAACATCAATATATGCTTCAAATGGTGAGTCAAAAATCAGCTTTTACTTGCCTTAAACAAAGCTTTGAAACAGCAATCGATTCCTGCAGAAATCTTCTCTTTAAGCAACGCACGAACTCTTCTGGAAATATTTTGAAGAACACCTCAAGATTTTTCTTTGCAAATGATAAAGATCTTACTTTGAAAACAGGTTTTTTTATATGAAAGGGATTAGTGGCAAGCTACTTGTGAAATCAAGCATGACACACTTATAAAATTTAGTAAAATTCCCTTCATATCATTTTAATTTGTAAAACACCAAACCTTTTTCAAAAGAAATCATTTGTCCTCCTTAAAATATTTTTCAATCGATTTAAAACCAGCTCGTGCATCACTCTTTGGAGTCATCTGTTGGAACCAGCCGCGACGCATCTTATGTTCTAAAATCAATTAATCAGCAAATACATAACATTTAAAATTGCCAATTTGGCTCATGAGATCAATAAAATGCATAAATGTGGTCCTATGGATTTTGGGGCGTTACAGGGACAGTCAGCAGTCAACTCAGATCTGAACTTTCAGCATTGAACTCAGATCTGGACAGTCAATAGCCAAGTCAGATCTGGACAGCCAACAGCCAACTCAGATATGGACAGTCAACAGTCAACTCAGATCTGGACAGCCAACAGCCAACTCAGATCTGGACAGTCAGCAGTCAACTCAGATCTGGAAAAGTCAACTCAGATTTGACTAAGTCAACTCAGATTTGGCGACAAAAATTCAGATTTGGTAAGAAAAACTCATCCCACAAATTTCAGCAAGCTGTTACACATCAGATTTCACAATCGTAAATGCCAATTAAAGGGGTTAATGGCCAATTAAGACACCCAAATCAATGCCTATACTAATGCTCTTGTAACAGTCAGTTTAATAGCCATTAAATCAGGAATTTAAGGCTTTAAGGGCTGACCTTTTACTATCCCATTTCTGCACCTATAAATACCCAGCTGATGGCAGAATATTTCCCTCACTCACCTCGAAATTCTTCAGTAAAAAATATCAGTAAACTCCCACGTCGAAGTGCTGCATGTAGTATACCAGATTTCGTTCCTTGAACCACTCAGACTTCATATTTAAGTGGGCTTTTGTTATATATATATTCATTTCAAATATTATATATTATTCATGCTACGTTCTGTTTTGAATTACTGTTCGAGCACTTGTTTCATATCATATGTCGTTTCGTGTCAAGTTCATGCTATGATCTATGCTCTGTTTTAGCACTGATGTTTCTGTCATAATATGGGTCTACGGAATATTTCGCACTCTGAGTTACGTGGTGTAAGTATGACCTCGACTCCTTAGAGGAGTAAAAATTAGGGACAGATCAGTAAACCATAAGTGACGAAGTGACTCAGTGCTACCTGTTATGCTATACTCTGTTCTGCTATATGCTCTGATCTGAATCTGTATATGTATATGTATAATTTGTATGCTCGAATGGTATCCCCCACTTTCTGAGTGTTTTCCCAAACACTCACCCCTTACTTCTCCCACCAGATAATAACGAAGAGCAGGTTGAAGAAAAATAACAAGAGCTTTTCTGGGGCTGGTGAAGATTCTGTTTTATTAATGTAATTGTTTTCGCTTCCGCATTTCTGTTATCCAGACTTTGATTTTCAGATGTAAAAACGATTATATTTTGGTTATGTAACAGACTGGTTTGAGCTATACTATGAGGCTTATTGTTTTAAAATTTTATAATTGTTTAATATTGCCGATGTCATGAGTCTCAGTCTCAGGGCATGACATTTTAGTGGTATCAGAGCTCACCAGGTTCATAATCCGGTTGGGAAACCAAATCTGAAATTTTGCAAGGTCCGGGACGAACTTTCAGATTTTGGCATGAGACCAGTGCTAGTCGCGTTTTTGTCGTTTATGAAAAGATTTGAAAATTCAATAGCTTCTTGTCCAGAACTCTGATTTCAGTTCCGTCAACTGTTCTGTAATCCCTATGGTTAGAACTAACTGTTTATGACATAATCTCACAACTTTCTATTTTTGGAAATATCTTCGATTATAGGAAATGGCCCCCTTGTCCCCCGTATTCGTGCTGCTGCTGCCCTTCACATGAAACAGATTGCCCTGGACAACCAGAGCCGCATTATTAGACGTCTTAGAGCCAAACTAGCAACCGAGAGACGAGAGTCGACTGCTATAAAGAAAGAACATGAGAGTACCCAAGTAGCATTAGAAGCCTCGCACACGACCATTGCCGGGCTCACTGAAATAGGCCTTTGCATGTCCAAGAAAATTGAAAGGATGAAGACAAAGAAACAACAGACTAGAGATAGCCATCAGGAGTGCCATCATAAGTGGCAGGCTCGCATCCAAGCGACCGAAGATACGATCCAAGAGCAGCACCTAATCATTGAGGCCCTGATAGAGGAGAAAGCTAGCCTAATCCAAACAATCCAAGGTCTACAAGAAGACAACGGTGCTCATGCTCCATTCGATGATGAATGGGAGGAAGAACTGGAAGAAGATCCGGAAGAAGAAGGGCTTGAGGATATTCCTATAGGCGAGGGAGAGATTGTTGATGAATAGAATATGTTTTACCTTTTGAATAAGAATAAACATTGTTCATTCTTCTATCCAAAATTTGCTTATCCCTTCGTGATATAGTATTCTCGATTGGTTGGCATTTATACGCACCCCTTCTTAGTAATCTTTCCTATGGCAGAATATGTCAGGCAACCGAAGAAGCGACAGTAACAATGGAGGTGAAGGATACTCAAATTCAAGAGGTGGTCTTAGCAGAGAAGACCTGATGGCAATAGCTACTATAGTTGCCACGACTCTCCAAGGGTTGGTCAATACCAACAACAACCAAGCTCCTCCTCCTACCCCTCCACCTCGTGGGACTAAGTACTACTATGAGTCCCTTCGCAAGAACAAAGCCCCCACCTTCGATGGGAGCCCTGACGTCGAAGTTGCCCAAACTGGATGAAGATATTGAAACGCAACTTCGACTACTGGAAGTCCCAGACGCTTTCAAGGTAGATATCGTAACACCACTCCTCGACGGCAAAGCTCGGAAATGGTGGGAAGCAGTCGAGCCAACCATGACTGCAAATGGACAAATCGCGTGGCAAAGATTTTGGGAAGCATTCTTGAAACAATACTTTCCAATGGAAGTCAGAATGCAACTGCTCAGCGAGTTTGAAACTTTCACTCAGACTGCAGACATGTCGGTAGTAGATTATACATCCAAGTTCAATTCATTGGGCACCTATGTCCCAACGATAATGGCAGATAATACTCTAAAGATGCACCGATTCAAGAAGGGTCTGAATAGCCGTATCCAGTCAGCCCTTGCAGTCTACCAAGCCACAAGCTTTGAGGGCTTAATGGGAGCTGCAATCCAAGCAGAGACTGACAAAGAGGCGGAAAGCTGACAACAAGAACAAACGCCCTCTCAATGCTCAGACTTCACACGATGGGCCTAAGACCAAGCGGCCAAACCTAAACAACCGCGGATCAGCACCTGTGCCGAATAACCAAATGTTGGCAACTTGCACCTCTTGCGGTCAACGTCATAGTGGAGATTGTCGCAAGCAAAGCGATGCATGATTTAAGTGTGGAAAGTTGGGCCACCGAATTGCGGATTGTCCGGAAAACCAAGGTCCAAAGGCTGGATCGAGCAATGCGGCTCCGAACAAGCCAAAACCAGGGAGGATAAACCCAATGCTCGTGTGTTTGCAATGACACAAGAAGAAGCCAAATACGCCAGCGACGTGGTGGCAGGTACCATTTTTATCAACAAGTTGTCTGCTTATGTGTTGTTTGATTGTGGTGCTACCCATTCGTTCATAGCTAGGAGATTTGCTAAAAAGTTAAGGCTAGAGCCTGAAATTCTATGTGAACCATATAGAGTAGCAACTCCTACCAACACTACCACTGAAACACATAAGATCCATCGGAACTGCGAGATATCCATAAACGACCATACATTCTCTGCAAACCTGATACAACTCAACATGGTCGAGTCTGACGCCATCTTAGGGATGGATTGGCTATCCAAGAACCATGCATTGGTAGATTGTCGAGGTAAGAGTGTGAAACTCAAAACCCCTGATCAAGAAGAGCTGATATATTATGGTAAGAACAAGGAGCGAAAGTCCCTACTTTCTGCTGCCCAAGCATGGACAGCCATGAAGTCAGGAGCAGAAGTTTTCTTGGTAATGATCCACGAAGTGAAAGAATGAGACGAACTCAAAATAGAAGACATTCCAGTGGTGCAAGAGTTCACATATGTGTTTCCAGACGACTTACCTGGAAAAGTGCCTGACAGCGAAATTGAGTTCGAAATTAACCTAGTGCCAGGAACGGCCCCAATCTCCAAGGAACCCTACCAGATGGCACCTGCAGAACTCAAGGAGCTCAAGGATCAACTACAAGAACTGCTAGAAAAAAAGCAGATCAGACCAGTGTGTCACCTTGGGGAGCTCCAATGTTATTCGTCAAGAAGAAGGATGGAACTATGAGATTGTGCATCGACTACAGAGAGTTGAACAAGATCACAATCAAGAATAAGTATCATATTCCAAGAATTGACGACCTCTTTGACCAACGCAAAGGAGCTACAACCTTCTCCAAGTTAGATTTGAGGTCGGGTTATCACCAACAAAAGATCAAGGCTGAGGATGTTCCTAAAACTGTGTTTAGAACAAGATATGGTCATTAAAAATTCACGGTGATGCCATTTGGTCTAACCAATGCACCAGCGGCCTTCATGGACCTCGTGAACCGGGTCTTCAAACCATTCCTTGATAAATTTGTGGTGGTATTCATAGACGATATACTCGTGTATTCACCAAGTGAAGAAGAACACAAGGAGCATCTTCGACTTACCCTTCAAACCCTAAGGGAGAAACAACTGTACGCCAAGTTCAAGAAGTGCGAATTTTGGCTGAATAGTGTGGCATTCCTAGGCCTTATAATTTCCAAAGCAGGCGTATCAGTGGATCCGAAGAAGGTAGAAGCTATCATGGACTGTCCTATACCTAATTAGGTGATAGAAGTTATAAGCTTCTTGGGATTGGCCGGATATTACCGTAAGTTTGTAGAAGGCTTCTCTTCAATAGCCCTACCACTCACTAGACTCACCCAGAAGAACTTCAAGTTCAACTGGAACGAAGAATGTGAGACAAGATTCGAAACTCTGAAGACAAAGCTTGCATCTGCCCCTGTTCTAACGCTACCCGTAGGGGACAAAAGCTTTACTATCTACAGCGATGCATCTAAAGGAGGACTAGGGTGTGTACTCATGCGAGATGGCAGAGTAATTGCTTATGCCTCAAGACAATTAAAGACGCACGAACACAATTACCCACCCATGATATAGATCTAGCTGCGGTGGTTATTGCTCTAAAGATTTGGTGACACTATCTTTACGGGGCAAAATGCAAAGTATTCACCGTCCATCAGAGTCTCAAGTATATATTCACTTAGAAGGAATTAAATCTGAGACAAATACGATGGCTCGAGCTTTTGAAAGACTACGACTTGACAATAAACTACCATCCAGGAAAGCCAAATAAGGTAGACAATGCGTTAAGTCTGAGGAATATGAACAAGGTGATACTATCCTCACTCTCAGCTCAACCGTGCCTCAAATAATTGGTCAAAATAAATCAGGATCGAGACCCTTCTCTGACCCAACTTAAGGAACAAATCAAGCAAGGGAAGGTGTTGGAGTTTCGAGTAGACCAAAGGGAATCATTTGGAGAAACGGAAGATTATGTGTGCCTGACGTTGATAACCTCCATCAAGAAGTGATGTCTGAAGCACATAAATCTAAGTTCTCAAACCACCCAGGAAGTACCAAGATGTATAGAGATTTGAAAGAACACTTCTGGTGGAATGGGATAAAAAGAGATGTTGCTGATTTTTTTGCTAGGTGCCATGTATGTCAACAAGTCAAGGCAGAACATCCAAGACCTGGAGGATTATTGCAACCACTGGAGATCCCAGAGTGGAAGTGGGAAAACATATCCATGGACTTTATAGTAGGTCTGCCTAAAACGATATTAGGCTATGATGGAATATGGGTAATCATGGATAGGTTAACAAAGTCGGCGCACTTTCTGCCTGTCCGAATGAACTACGGCCTGGATAAGCTCGCTTCGTTGTACATGGACAACATCGTCAGACTTCATGGGGTTCCAACCAGCATTCTATCAGATAGGGGTCAAGATTCGTATCTCGTTTCTGGAAGAGCTTCCAAGAAGCCATGGGAAGTAAGGTCACCCTCAGTACGGCTTACCATCCGTAGATTGATGGCCAAATGGAGAGAACATCCAGACCTTAGAAGACATGCTGCGGACATGCAACTTGGACTTCTGTAGTAATTGGAGCGAACATGTACCTCTAATAGAGTTCGCATACAACAATAGCTACCACAGCAGCATAGGAATGGCACCATATGAGGCCCTATATGGACAGAAATGTCGATCGCCGCTGTACTGGGATGAAGTTGGAGAAAAGCTTTCACAGGATGTTAAGATAAAATTATTAGTTTTGGTGATAACAAAATAAGACAAGTGCTGATATGAAGTTACTTCTGGAGAATCAGCCGTTGCAATTAACAGCAAAGTATATTAAGACGTCAGGTTATCTCAGACTTGGGTATTCGATGTTCAGACGTTGAGTTAAGTATGCTTCAGATGTTGAATTGACCAGTCAGTTATTGGGATTGAATACTTCAGTTGTTATATCAGATCTTGGTATTCAGGTATATTTCAGCAGTTGAGTTGAAGCACTCAGTTGATGGGTTAATATTTCAGAGGTTTAAGACATACGGTTATCAGTTTCTGGTATCGGGTTTTTATGTCAGTCGTGAGAGCAATTCAGATATTGGGTTACGCAATCAGACTTTAGTATATTATTTCAGCAGTTGGATATTCACTTCAGTAGTCAACATATTTCAGCAGTTGGATATTCACTTCATAGTCAACATATTTCAGCAGTTGGGTATATATTTCAGAAGTAAGTATTTTCAGTAGTTGGCTATAGTGTTTTTGATTCAGTCGTGATTGTTATTGGAACATTCAGTCGTTGCAACCAGCCGTTATGTCATATTCTCTATTTGCAAAAAGAAAGTTATTTCAGACGTTGGGTATCTATTCAGGCGTTGGATATCTAATCAGCAGTTGGTATAATCAGTCGTTGGTTTTTGAGATCAACAGTTGAATTCTACTTCAGTAGCGAGCATATTCAGACGTTGGGTATTTCTTTTAAGTAGTGTATTCAGCAGTTGGGTATTCAGGTGTTGATTTGATATCAGGCGCAACTACTCAAGTGTTAGCATGTTTCCTAACAAACAACAAAACTACGTCGTTTGGAATAGTTGATACGACAGCGTTTTGGCTTAGCGCTAAAATTCAGAAGTTGGTTTATGATTCTATCAGTGTTGAACTATTCATCTTCTTCAAGAAAGGAAAAGCTGTATTAACAATGAGAGATTTTAGGCGCAAGCGACAAATCGATTCAAACGCGATTACATATTCAAAATGGAAAGAATCAATGGTGAAGATTGAATCGTACAATTACATGGATTAAGGAGACAACGTAGGTACTATTTTGGGTAAATAGTACACAGTATCAGAGGACGTTATATGGTGATTGCACAAATATGGAAAACGACATTTTGGCTATGATGATGTGCAATTTACCATTTGGTGGAGCAGGATACACGGTCGAACGATTAACAGATTTTCAAAAGGGATTTTGTTTCCTTAGCCGAATTAATTGACCGTTGTGAACGAAGGGTATAAATACCAGAAGTTTAAATTGAAGAATGTCCCTCACTCTCGATTACCTGCCGTCACTCTGCCATTATTTCGTCTCAAACATTCTCGAGCTTTCACTCCATAGAAGTCATTCTTCAAAAAGCTCAAACATGAAGAACACTCAACCAGAGCTCATTGTTCTTTCTTTGAGTTCACATTCTGGTTCATTATTGAATCGAGTTTCTTAGATTAGAAACCAGAAGATATACAGACCTCAATAGTTGTGTACCTCATTGTAAAATCCATTTGAGTCTGTAACAAACGCGCTCCTTAAAGCCGTTCGAAAATTATAGTTACTTGTATTCAGCAGCTGCGACTGCTTTGTTGTGTGGTGTTTCTAGGAGTTCACCTGGAGCGAGGCTCGGTGATCGGGTGTTTGCAGAAGGCCTGTAACCATCAAATCTTCTAGTGGAACCTTCCTGAAAAGGAAGAAGGGGAGACGTAGGATATTGATATCCGAACTTCCATAAACAAACTCTCTGCCCTTAAACTTTTATATTATCGCATTTACTTATTGCTTTGACTGTTCACAAATTGATCGACTTCTTTCCGAACTTTTTGTTAGTCGAGAAATTTGATTTTAAACTGAGATATCTTAAATCTGGTAACTCGGATTTAATTTAAGCGGGTGCTTGTAAAACTGTTTTTAAAGGTTTCGAAAATTTGAAAATACAAAGAGTTCATTCAACCCCCCCTTCTGAACTCTTGCAGCTGTTTTTCGAACTATATTGATCCTATCAATTGGTATCAGAGCATGTGCATCTTAGTATTGAACAGTTGTTATTTGTTCTTATCATATATTAAAATGTCGACTTCTCACAACAAGATTCCTATGTTTTCCAAGGAGGATTACGACGATTGGAAGATTCGCATGCAAGCGCATCTGGCTGCTCAAGATGACGACATGTGGTCTGTTATTACAGAAGGGCCGTTGAAGATAATGAAGCCAAACCTAGCTTTTGTAATATCAGGTGGCGAGCCTCAGTTTCTGGAAAAGAGCAGACATGAATACACTAATGAGGACAAGAAGAAGGGGAATCTGGACAATGTGGCCAGGGATATCCTTTACAAGACGCTGAACAAAAACATGTTCAGTAAGATCAAAACATGCGCCACTGCCAAGGAAATATGGGATAAGCTGACCCAAATATGTGAAGGAAATGATGAGACGAAGGAGAACAAGCTAACTGTTGCTCAACAAAAATATGAGTCCATAACATGAAAGATGGAGAGACTATGATAGAGTTTGATGAGCGCTTCAGTGCTGTTGTAATAGAGCTTACCAGTTTGGGTAAAGAATACAGCAACTTTGAGTTAGCATTGAAGGTGATGAGAGCGCTGCCCAGAGAATGGGATGTGAAGACAATGGCGATGAGGGAATCTAAAGATCTGAACAAACTGGAACTGCATGATCTCTTTGCAAATCTCAAAGCTTATGAGTTTGAACTGAAGACAAGATCTGAAGCTGGACCCTCAACATCTCAACCAACCAAAGCATTAGCTGCTACATCTATTGAACAGTGCTCTCCAAGAACTAGCAAGACAGCTGATCAACTCAGCGACGACGTCATGTCCCTCTTCGTAAAGAAGTTTGGGAAATACTTGAGAAGATCCTACAACCCTTCTACTCCTTATAATAATTTTCATAAATCTGATAAAGTTAATGCTGATTCGAATTGTTATAACTGTGGTACAGGAGAGATGAAAAGAAGGAGGATCGATACAAGCGAGATGACAAGACAGATGAGAGAACTGTCGACAGATCCAAGTATAGATCCAAGGACAGACGAATGAGGACAAGAGGTGATAAAAGACCCAGCCGCAAGAATGATCGCAAAGTGCTGATGGCTGAGGAAAGCACCAAAAGCTGGGCAGATACTGATTCAGATTCTTCATCCAGCAGTTCCTCATCAAGCGATAGTGAACAGGAGGAGGTTCACTGTCTCATGGCTGATCAAACATCTGATGACGAGGTATTTGATTTCTCCAATGTTGAATTTACACGAGAAGATCTTGTCAGTGCACTTAATGATATGGTCAAAGATTACAGGAAGCTTTCTCATACATTCGAGTAAGTTAAAGCTGAAAATGATGATTTGAAAAATAGTTCAGTAGAACCAAGTACTGTTGAACTTGGTGAAGCTGACAGTTTGAAAATCGAGTTGAATAAGCTGATGGCTGAGAATGAACTGTTGAGAAATGAATCTAGTGAGCTCAAAGATGAAATTGAAAAATTAAATTTGACAATGAGCTCCTGGACAAAGTCTTCTGCTTCTCTTGATAAGCTGTTTGGAATTCAGAAGCCAGCGAGTGATAGAACTGGCTTGGGTTTCAATAGTAGTGAAAGCAGTGAAGGAGAAACAAGTACTCAATCACAGCTGGTGTATGACAAGTTCAACAAGATGAGCTTTGTCAAAGCCAACGTGATATATGACTGCTGTGAGTCGATGACATATAATGACTAGACCTCTCAGAAGTTGAATCATAAAGGAAAAGCTGGTATCGGCTTTCAAAGACCTGAGAATTCCAAGCCCAGCTGGCTAAAGAACAAATTGGACAAAGACAAAGCGAAAGCTGGTTCTAAGTCGTTTGTTCCTAACTAGCCAAGGCGTAATTCAACGAAGGTAAAATCCGGTTGGAAAAAGGTTCAGCCGAGGAGGGATCTAAAATATGAAATCAACACTCAATAGATCTCACCGTAATTTTGCACAGACCCTCACGGACTCTAGTACTGGAAAAACTGTAAAGGTAATTCAAGAATGGCTCCCGAAAGGGATAATCCGATCTGGACCCAAGTAAAATTGGGTACCAAAAGCTGTTTGTATGATTGCAGGACAACAGGTACGAACCAGCTGATGTATCAAATTTGTGGTACCTGGACAGCGGCTGTGCACGACATATGACAGGGAACCAAAAGCTGCTATCAGATGTTGTCCCGCACAAAAGCGCAAAAATAGTCTTTGGTGATAACGCATATGGTAACACTGTGGGTAAGGGTAAGCTTATCCACGGTAACATCTCTATTTCAGACATCTTAGTTGTTGATAATTTACGTTATAATTTGATTAGAATTAGTCAGCTATGTGACAAGGGTTACATAGTTAAGTTTCAACAACACACTTGCACAGTTCAGAGTGCAAATGGTCTGACTGTATTGGTAGGTAAACTTTCGGGGAATACCTACATAATCGATTGGTCAGAGCAGTTGAAATCTGAACAGTTGTGCCTTGCAGCTGACTCTTCCAAGAGTTGGCTGTGGCATCAAAGAATGAATCATCTAAACTTCAAAACACTTGCCAAATTGAGTCAACATGATATGGTTTCTTGTATGCCAAAAATAAATTTTTCTAAGGACAAGATTTGTGCCGCTTGTCAGCTGGGAAAGCAAATTAAATCTACTTTCAAAAAGAAAGGCGGTAAACGTTCTTCCCGTAGCTTAGAGCTTTTACATATGGATCTTTTTGGTATACCCGTAACTAGCTTAGGGGGAACGAACTACACCTTAGTTGTTATTGATGATTTTACAAAATTCACTTGTGTGTTGTTTTTAAAAGCAAAATATAAAACCGCCGACCAGCTGATACGCCTTTTAAAACGTTTGCAAAATGACAGATCTTGTTCAGTCAACCGAATAAGAAGTGATCGTGGTACTGGATTTTTAAATCATAAATTGACTTCTTATTTGGAAGACTTAGGGATAAAGCATGAGCTTTCAGCAGCTAGAACTCATCAGCAGAACGGGTTAGCTGAGAGGAGAAATCGTACTTTAAAAGAAGCTGCTAGGTCTATGATGCTTATTCTGGTGTTTCGCAAAAATTTTGGGCAGAAGCAGTTAACACAGCATGTTATACTCAGAACAGATCGATGATTAATAGGATGCACGATAAAACCCCATATGAGATCTGGAATGGAAAGAAACCTGATATATCTTATTTCAGGGTGTTTGTGTGCAGATGTTTTATTCATAATAATGGAAAAATCACCTAACAGCCTTTGAACCAAAATCTGATGCAGGTATCTTCTTAGGTTATTTAGCTGTGAGCAACGCGTATCGAGTTTTCAACAACCGAAGTATGACAGTTGAGGAATCCGCTCATGTGGTTTTCGATGAAACAAGCTTCAGATCCAACTCAGCTGCAAGCTTACATGATTTGTGTTCACGTTTGGAATCAACAAGACTTGAGGAATCAGACGAAGACGTGCCACAAAGATATTCAGCTGAGACACAACAGACGCTGGACACACCGCACAACATTGCTCAACAAGATCTGACAGGTAATCTAGTAGTCATCGATTTAACTAACGATGACTCTATACAGGAACAGATCTTCCCAAGTGTGCCAGCTGCTGGAGGTGAAGCGACCAACGATCAACCAGATGTCGCTCAATCAGATGTTGTTCAACCAGACGTTGCTCGATCAGATGTTGCGCAAGCAGGTTCCTCCACTATTCATAAATCAACGTCTGATGCACAAGACGCAAGCGTTTATCAATTGGCACCTGGATCAACATCTGGACAACAAGGCGCGGGCACATCATATCAATCGGCATCAAGACCAACGTCTGGACAACCAGTCGCAAGTGATCATCAATTGGTATCCAGACCAACTGTTTCAACAGCTGGAATCAGACGCACAAGCTAACAATGATAAACATCAACTGGCGTCAGCTGATCCAATTGTTATCCAGCCAGCGACACAGGGGGAACAAGGAGAAAATCCAATTGGACTTGATCTCCGGTGGAATAAAAATCATCCACCCGAGCAGCTCATAGGTAACTTCAAATCTCCTGTTCGCACACAAGGCCAGCTATCACATGATCATTTTGATTCTGCATTCATCTCTCATATAGAACCTAAGCAAATAGATGAAGCCTTAGCTGACCCCAGTTGGATAGATGCAATGCAAGAAGAATTAAATCAGTTTAAGCGCAATAACGTATGGCAACTGGTACCTAGACTCTCTAATCATTCAGTCATAGGAACTCGATGGGTCTTTAGGAATAAACTGAATGAATATGGCGTAGTTACTAGAAACAAAGCTAGACTGGTAGCACTAGGATTTAGGCAGATGGAAGGTATAGATTTTGATGAGACCTTTGCACCAGTAGCTAGGCTAGAAGCCATTCGCATGTTTCTTGCATATGCTGCATTTAAAGACTTCAAAGTCTTTCAGATGGATGTTAAGAGTGCTTTTCTCAATGGCATCTTAACAGAGGAAGTGTATGTTTCACAACCTCCTGGCTTCGTAAATCATACACATCCAGATTATGTTTATAAGTTGGATAAAGCTCTATATGGGTTGAATCAAGCACCCAGAGCTTGGTATGATACACTGTCGAAATTCCTTATTGAGCATGACTTCACGATAGGCACAGTAGATAAGACATTGTTCAAATTTGTAAAAGAGGAGCATGTTTTATTGGTACAAATATATGTTGATGATATAATATTTGGGTCAATTAACCCAAAATTGTGCCAGAAGTTTTCGAAGTTGATGTATGATAAGTTTGAGATGAGCATGATGGGGGAGCTGACGTTCTTTCTGGGCTTACAAGTACGACAGCTGGATAATGATATATTCATTAACCAAGATAAATACACGAAAGAACTGCTGAAGAAATTCGTAAATCATACACATCCAGATTATGTTTATAAGTTGGATAAAGCTCTATATGGGTTGAATCAAGCACCCAGAGCTTGGTATGATACACTGTCGAAATTCCTTATTGAGCATGACTTCACGATAGGCACAGTAGATAAGACATTGTTCAAATTTGTAAAAGAGGAGCATGTTTTATTGGTACAAATATATGTTGATGATATAATATTTGGGTCAATTAACCCAAAATTGTGCCAGAAGTTTTCGAAGTTGATGCATGATAAGTTTGAGATGAGCATGATGGGGGAGCTGACGTTCTTTCTGGGCTTACAAGTACGACAGCTGGAGAATGATATATTCATTAACCAAGATAAATACACGAAAGAACTGCTGAAGAAATTTGGCATGGACAACTGTTCAGCATCCGCTACCCCAATGAGCTCTTCAATTAAGATGGATAAAGATGAAGCTGGAACTGCCATTAAGGTATCACTTTATCGCGGTATTATAGGCTCTTTGCTATACTTAACTGCTAGCAGACCAGACATCATGTTTGTTGTCTGTATGGCTAGATTCCAAGCAGAGCCAAAGCAATTACATTACATAGCTGTTAAAAGAATTCTTAAATATTTAAATGGTACTTCCAACGTGGGTCTTTGGTATCACAAAGACTCGGGCTTTCAACTAATTGGTTACAGTGATGCAGACTACGCAGGATGCAGGATTGATCGCAGGAGCACTAGTGGTACTTGTCAATTATTAGGAGATCGATTAATTTCCTAGTTTAGTAAGAAGCAGGCGTCGATCGCAACATCAACAGCTGAAGCAGAGTACCTTGCAGCTGGCAGCTGCTGTGCTCAAATTCTTTGGATACAACATCAGCTGAAGGACTATGGCATCGATGCTTCTGAAGCGTCTATTCTCTGCGACAACACTAGTGCGATCGCGATCACCCAGAATCTAGTACTGCATTCGAGAACGAAGCACATCGACATCAGGCATCATTTTATAAGGGACCACGTGTTAAAGAAAGACGCCCGGTTGGAGTACGTGTCGACTGAGCAGCAAGTTGCTGACATCTTCACCAAACCTCTACCATACGCTAAGTTTTCTTATTTTAGAAACATATTAGGTCTTCTTGAATTGCCTTGATTTTTTTGTGCGCTAACAATTTTGCAGGTTGTCAGCTGTTGCTTAAATCAGCTGTAAGTCTTTTGTTCAGGGGGAACGCATAGACTTTCAGCATAGGCAAGCATATTGCGTTGGAGAATATCAGTCGTAGGGGGAACCAGGATCTGAATTATTAAGCATGACGTCAGCTGAATATGTAGCGTCTGGATACACTCAGATGTTACATATACACAGTTGATGCTTATTTGTGATCAGATATTTCCACCCCTCAGCGATACATTAAAATCAGCAGTGATGTTATTACAATCGCTGCACCAGCTGCGATGATATAAATCTTGGCGCGCGTCTTTTTAACTTTTTACACTGTACGATTAAAATATTTTGAAAACTTTTTACACTGTACGAGTAATATATTTTAAATCTTTTCAAAATCATTTCCAAATAATGTACGCGCCGTTGGATGATTGACACGTGGTTGTCATCATTCCAATCGTCACATCGACATCGTTTCTCTCTCTATCGTTTACTATTCTCTAAATATATTACGGGTTTACTGTTTACCTCTTACTTACCTTGCATACTTTCTCTCTGGTTTTCTTGTGCGCATATTCTCTTGGGTATTTTCATGCGATTATTTTCAGGCAATCCTTCCTCTCAACTACGATAATGGCATCTTCCTTGATTAGCAGCAGTCTCCACATCTCATTCGACTCAGTCCTTGGTATGGACGATGCTGGACTGGTAGCAGTGTTTGAATCTTTTGTACCGACTGGGTTAAATGGGTTTCTGGGTTGTCCCACCGTTTATTACGAAGATGCACTAACGGAGTTCTTTCAGAACGGTTTGGTTAGGGATGGAATGATTGTGAGCACCATACAGGGGATATTAGTCGAGATCTCTAAGGAAGTTTTTGCTGTGGCGTTTGAGCTACCGATGGAGGGTTTGACGGACTTGTCTAAAGTCCTGAAGGATTTGGTGTTTGATGCGCGAATCATATTTTCTGAGTCTAAGGTGCAGGTGAG
Organism: Dorcoceras hygrometricum; assembly: GCA_001598015.1. Lineage (NCBI taxonomy): Eukaryota > Viridiplantae > Streptophyta > Magnoliopsida > Lamiales > Gesneriaceae > Dorcoceras > Dorcoceras hygrometricum. The sequence goes on along the minus strand of KV001045.1, from coordinate 118,729 downwards.
CACCTCTTGCAAAAAGAAGGAAATGAAGATCGAGTTTAGGCTTCTTGGCGACATACTGGCGAAGACTATTTAAAAGCAGGTTCTTTCGATGCGGTCACTCACGAACGGTTCTTTTTGATGACTGCAATCACTTGTGGCATGAAGATCAACTGGAGCAGTTTGGTGTTCGATATCCTCAAGAATATGGTTACTCCAGGTTCAAGGCAAGCGAAGGGTTACGCAATTCAAATCTGTGTTTTATTGAAAAATGTACCGGGCTTGGAGCTGGGTGAATCCAGAGCATTTCCTTCATCCATGATCCTAACTGAGAAAACGGTTCATCGATATGTTGTTATCAATGAAAAAGTTGGTGGAGAGGATGTGGCCGATGCACCAAAGGTGAAGAAAACACACGTGAAAAAGGCTGCGTCCAAGAAGAGACCAGCTACAGATGCTGCTGCTGACCCAGTGGTGAAAAAGAAGAGGACTACGAAGAGTAAATCGGTGTCTGCGAAAGAAACTCTGGAAATTCTTCCTGTTGTACAAGAGGCTGTTCCTCTTCAAATGATTGCGCCAATTCAAGTTGCCCCGACTGAGCAACCCCCAGTGCCAAAACGAAAAACTCAGAAGAGGAAGAGGAAGTTGATTCTAAGTCCTGATGATGAAATTGTTGATAGTGAGACTGCAACTGCTGAGCCAGTTTTTGGTGATAGTGTTGAGGAAGAATCTATATTGGGTAGAATTGTTGTTGAGCAGGGACCAGCTGCAGAGAGTATTGAGGAAAAAGAAAATGAGCCAGCAGTAGAGTCTACTGCTGATGATGTTGACACTATTATTGAGCAGGTCATTGCAGAGACCGCTCAGTTGTAAATGTTAGAGTAGATGCCCAACTAGCCAACTTGTGGCGTGTGGGTTTATAGACTCTTGTATATGACAATCTTTATATATGATATTCGCATTTATTTATATGGCGTTCTTTACTTTCATTATGTGTGTAATGATTAAAAATTGCGTTGAGTAAAGACCTAGAATACACTAAAGTGTATGTTAGATGTGATAGTGGGTATGACGGCTATCATGAAACACATCTAATAGTCACTGTGTATTCTGGACTGTTCCTAGTAGATTGGGCCGTCAAAATGAGGATAAGGCCGCCCGAGTTCGAGACTAGTATCTGCGATGCGAAGTACCATGTTTCATTGGTATGGAGCATTGTGATGTTCTGAGCATGCAGATAGATAGTGACCTGGTGATCTATCGAACTACCCTCCTTCGGACTTTCCAAGTGGTTACCATTTGTCGAGTGGATAAGTCCGAGGTCTTGGTTGTACTGATTAGTCCTCACGACTCGAAACGTCAGTATCTGCGATGCGAAGTACCATGTTTCATTGGTATGGAGCATTGTGATGTTCTGAGCATGCAGATAGATAGTGACCTGGTGATCTATCGAACTACCCTCCTTCGGACTTTCCAAGTGGTTACCATTTGTCGAGTGGATAAGTCCGAGGTCTTGGTTGTACT
>KV001045.1:94347-109755 GCA_001598015.1 Dorcoceras hygrometricum | reverse complement strand
TTCTTCAATGCAAACTGTCTGCTATTTATAGTCTTCGTTCAACGGTCGATGAATCCAGATAAGGCAACAAATCCTTTTTGAATTCCTGACAGTAGTACGCCGTCAATCTTGCTCCATTATATGGTAAATTGCGTTTCGTCAGGGATGCGAGTATCATTTTCATATGTTTGCACTCCCGTTGAAATCGCCTCTGCCAATGTGTACTATTTTTCCAAAGATAGTACTAATCTCGTTTCCTTAATTTCAGGCAGTATGAGTGATTCTTGTTTTGGTCATCGATCTTTTCCAATTGAGTATACGATCGAATTTGAATCAGCTTTATGCTTGCGCCTGAAGTTATTTCTATCGACAGATCTTTCCTTGAAGAAGACGAATGAACAGTTCCTTGCTGTCGAGATATTTGTCGCGGTAAATGAGATTCAACCATTTGCAAGTATCAGTACTGATGACGTCATCATATCTTTCAATTTACAAGTTTTAGCACTGCTGACGTCATCATATCTGTTGATAGCGTTGAAGCTGAAAATGATGGTGACGTCATGATTTCTGGTGTCCTCATGTGGCTGACGTCATCAAATCTGTTGAATCGAACGATGTCGTGTTGAGCTAACTGTTTACAAAGAGCTGTCGATAGTTACTTGTACTGTTTTCAAAGACAATACTGTAGCGAAGTCTGGTGTCAATAAATAGTACTGTTCCAAGATCTGTCGATCAAACTTATCAATGCATACGGCCCTTTCTGTTGGTAGAACGAGTTACTGTTCCCGTTGCTGTTTGCATATACCATTGCGATACAGTAGACAAGAGCTGTTGGCAGATATCTTAATTTTCAATTCTTCGTCATAACTCGAATATCCAAATCAATCACTTCACTGTTCCAAGATCTGATTTAGATCAACTCGAAACTTATAACTGTAGCGTGAGCTAATCACTGTTGTCAGCAATGTTGATCATCGTGAATATTGTCATTTAATTCCAAATCTTTTCTTTTCTTTGTTATCACCAAAACTATAAATTTTATCCTAACAGAAACTTTTTCACCAGTGGCAATGTTCAAGTCGATTAGAATCTTACTAGCCATAGCCGCATGGTACGGCTATGAGATATGGCAAATGGATGTGAAAACTGCGTTCCTTAATGGAAACATTAAGGAAGAGATCTATATGACGCAGCCTGAGGGTTTCACATCTGTTGGAAGCGAGCATAAGGTATTCAAGCTTCAGAGATCGATCTACGGTCTCAAACAGGCATCGTGAAGTTGGAACCTGAGATTCGATGAAACAATTAAGGAATTTTGTTTCATCAAGAATCCCGAGGAGCCATGTGTCTATAAAAAGGTAGTTAAAAGCGCTGTGACGTTCCTCGTACTTTATGTTGATGACATCCTACTCATTGGGAATGATGTAGGAATGCTGCAGTCAACTAAAGTATGGTTGTCTAGCAGATTTTCGATGAAGGACATGGGTGAAACATCCTATATTCTTGGAATACAGATCTATCGGGATAGATCTAAACGGATGCTCGGACTCACACAAGCTACCTACATCGATACCATACTTAAGAGGTTCTCTATGGAAGAGTCCAAGAGAGGACACCTACCTATGTGCCACGGGGTCACTCTATCCAAGTCTATGTGTCCAAAGACTGATGAGGAGATAGAGAGTATGGAACGTGTACCATATGCCTCGGCTATATGTAGTATTAGTATGGCATGATCTCGACTAGACCGGATGTCGCATATGCTCTGAGTGTCACGAGCCGTTACCAGGCCAACCCTGGCCAATTGCATTGGAAGGCTGTGAAGGATATTCTTAAGTACTTACGAAGGACTAAGAATATGTTCATGGTCTATGGGGGTGGTGAACTGAAACTGGAAGGCTACACTGATTCTAGCTTCCAGTGTGACGTGGATGATTCGAAATCAACCTCTGGATTTGTATTCATGCTCAATGGTGGTGCTGTCAATTGGAAGAGTTCCAAGCAAGACACCATCGCGTATTCAACCACTGAGGCTGAGTACATTGCAGCATCAGCTGCTGCTAAGGATGCCGTTTGGATAAGGAATTTCGTCCAAGAGTTGGGCGTCATTCCTAATGGAGTTGGTCCAGTCCCGGTGTACTGCGACAACACGGGTGCCGTTGCGCAAGCAAAGGAGCCTAGGTCTCACCAAAGATCCAAACACATACTGAGGAAATACCACATAATCCGGGATATTGTGGCTAGAGGTGACATAGCAGTTGAGAGATTCGCCTCTGCGGACAACGTTGCTGATCCACTTACGAAGCCCTTGCCAGGACCCTTGTTTGAAAAACATCACGAAACAATGGGACTACGTCTGATGAGTAGTTGGCTTTAGGGCAAGTGGGAGATTGTTAGAGTAGATGCCCAACTAGCCAACTTGTGGCGTGTGGGTTTATAGACTCTTGTATATGACAATCTTTATATATGATATTCGCATTTTTTTATATGGCGTTCTTTACTTTCATTATGTGTGTAATGATTAACAATTGCGTTGAGTAAAGACCTAGAATACACTAAAGTGTATGTTAGATGTGATAGTGGGTATGACGGCTATCATGAAACACATCTAATAGTCATTGTGTATTCTGAACTGTTCCTAGTCGATTGGGCCGTCAAAATGAGGATAAGGCCGCCCGAGTTCGAGACTAGTATCTGCGATGCGAAGTACCATGTTTCATTGGTAGGGAGCATTGTGAAGTTCTGAGCATGCAGATAGATAGTGACCTGGTGATCTATCGAACTACCCTCCTTCGGACTTTCCAAGTGCTTACCATTTGTCGAGTGGATAAGTCCGAGGTCTTGGTTGTACTGATTAGTCCTCACGACTCGAAACGTCATTGAGACTCTACATGATAGGCATCTCACTTTGACCCGTTTTCCGACTCACTTGGGGTCATAAGGCGTCGGGATTGGGTGAGACCCCGATGCATGCAGGAGTCGCTGCATAGTTGTCGAGGATTCACCGCTCGCAGACATGCGTGGATATCCTATGCTATCTAAGGGGATAATAGTGTATAAATCTCTGGCCAGAGTACTAGAAGTGTTTTAGGTAAATGTGTTTACCTAGCTACACTCGCGATGTCACTATTCGATCTCCAAGATGTATGCATAGCTATCGGTATCTTTAGCGACTCTCGATTTACCAATGGTCGTTGATCTGATCGGGATATATGGATTGAAAGGACCGTACTGTACGCTAACCACGACCAACTGGTTCTTGCAGGCACTATCAGTGATACCTAGGGGATCATGGGGCGATGTTGCTAGACGCTCTTACCATGATTCGATGGGCAAGTCCGGAATTGTGATTCCGGAGCCGCAATGGTTGTGGGCCCACGGCTAGCTGTATCCCTGAACCATTGAGGGTCACACAAGTACTGGATTCGAGATTCCCGCACGGATACTCATCTCAATGTGTTGAGCGCGAGAAGAGGATTTCGGGGAGTGCGACTTCCTAAAAGTCAACAGGGGTCAAACCGAGGTTTCCCGCTGTTGAGGGGCAAAACGGTCATTTTGCACTGGGGTTCTGAAAATTGTTTTTTCAGATCATAGTGTTCAGTTTTGGAAACTGAATCGATCGGTTCGATCTGATCGGCGATCGGAGTTACGATGAAGTCACGGTGATGGGGATGAACCGAATGTTCACCCGTTGGACCCGGGCCCGTTGGGCCGGTCCAAGTTCATCATAATCATGTCTACTTAAGCTAGACCTAGACTTAATTAACATAACTCATTCTCATTAAACCCTAGCACTATTGGCCGCCGCCCCTCTCCTCTCTCTCAAAGAGCCGCCGCCGCCGCCTCCACGCGCCGCCGCCGCCTCCACGCGCCGCCGCCGCCGCCTCTTCTTCGCCGGAAAATTGTTTCCGACCAATTCAACGAGGAGAATCCGTCCGCGCAGATCTCTTCAAGCCTTCTAGTGCAGGCTGACGAAGGAATCCCGCCTCCGGTCGTGGACCTGATTGGTGTTATCTACCGCAACCTACCGTGAAGAGCCGGCGTTATTGTAATTCCGGTTGGAGCCAGGCACAAGTGCCAACAAGGTAATTCTATTAAACACCCTATGAATGTCATAGATTGTTTTTGTATTACTCGTATTGATCGTCTCCCAGCTGTTAATTTTCTGTTCTTCCGCTGCCTTGCCGGGGGGCGTGATCCGGATCCCAACAGTAAACTGATGAGGGAGAACAAGTTGATGAACCAGATGTCAATAGAGCAACTGTTGAGGATCAAGCAGTTGAAAAAGCAGATGAAGTGGAACGTTGGTTTGATCTTCCTTATGAAGTGCTGTTTGCTCGAGACACTGAGCAAATGGTCACAATAGCCAGTGATACTGACGAGGATTTTATTGCTGATCAGGTTTTTGGAACAGGTGTTGAGAAAATGGAGACAGAGGCTGTTGAACAATCAGCTGATGAGGCAATGTCGCTGGAGGATATTCTGATGACAATTTCAGTAGATTTCCCATTGCCGTCTGCCGGTGTGGAGATAACTAAGATTACTTTAGGCGAGACTATCACAATCCCTGGAGTCAATGAAGGGGACTGGAACAAGGCCAGTCTTCCCAAGATTTCAGCAACTGATAAGGGGAAGGCGCCCCTTCAGGACAGAGACCCTGTTAAGGGTAATCCCATCAAGGAACAATTTTCTCTGATTCTTGCAGACATAGAGGTTCTTGTACAGTTAAGGGAAAAGATTATAGAAGATGTAGACAGATTCTTTAATTCTTTCAGTCTGAAGAGTTTAGCGACTTTGAAGATAGATGAATCATATTTTGATAAGGAGGCACTCATTTTGTCGTGGGCTGAAACAGACTCTACGAGAGTTGCTCTCAACAAGAGGACGTACATTCTTACGAAGTACAGAGAATTGTCAATCAGAAAATTTTTAGAGGCGAGGAAAATCAACTTTATCCCAGGTGAAGGTTCTTCTGCTACCGATCTCAAAGTACTGGAGATGCTTTATGATCTTCATATGTTTGTGGTAGAAGACCTTAAAGAACAGACTATGGCACACGGTCTTAGATGGGAAAAGACGTGTTGCTCCAAAATTTTTGAAGGTCGCCCACGTGATCCAGGTCTATAATTTCCAGAACCAACACCAACACTCGATCTACATGCTGGATTAGAACAATGATTTGTGTTAATGGTGTTTGGGTCATTGAACCATGTGGTGACCACTGGGTAAAGATACCTCGGGAAGCTGTAAATAATGAGATTTTGTGTCAAATTTCATATGTGGACACTCTACCACCTGTGAGTGAATTTTTCAGAGTTATGAGAAAGAGATGGGCAGATGTCTGTATGGAAGTCACCAAATTTGTTGTTTCTGACAGACTCGTACCAGTGGGTTCTTTAAATTTTTGCAGAGCTTTATCCGTTGTTGAGCCAGTTTCCGTTTTTGTTCCTCGACAGTCGCCAGTTATTTCTTGGAGGTTATCTCAACTATGTACAGCTTTTGTTCAGTACTGTTTATTCAGTGGCTTGAGTACAGCTGATATTAGCAGTTTTGTTTCAACTATTGCTTTTGAAAGAACCGTGTTGAGAGATGTACAGACAGCTCAAAGTTCAATTTCAGTTGCTCCAAGTGTACAGATGATGATATATTAGAGTCCTTTTTCTTCATCCACTTCAGACGACTCTTCTATGCATTTTGATGATAATGATACTGCTGATACTTCAATTTCTCTACCACCTGCTGCCATCGATGTTATAGAGTCTTTAGCTAGATTGCGCGCTTCTATTGACCAAGTTCGGTGTGAACAATTCATACGCGAAGAATCTCAAGGATATTCTTCTTGTGCACCTCCGAGACCTCGAAAAGAGTATATCCGCAAGATTTGATGAACAGGACAGAGTGCACAGGGCATTGCACAAAGATACGCATGATCAAAAGAACCTCTTGTCGCTGGACCTCAAATCAACTCACCAGAAGCTAAGTGCTCAGATTGCTGCTGTTGCCTTTGATACAGAAGATGTTCGGAATGAGGTGAAAGAGATTAACGCTAAAGCAACCTACTTGGATGGGAAGATTGTTGAAATTCGAAGTGAGCAATTAGACTTTCGTGCTAAAACAGAGGAAAATTATCTCAATCTTTCTACCCAACTTGGTCTCATAGTTGATGAAAGAGGGAAAGTGGTAGCAGCCGCCCCCAACCACCTTCTGACGATCAAAGCAGACCCATCGGGGGAAATGGTGGCAGTGGTACTAGGGAAAGTGGTAGCAGAGGTGGAAGTCGTAGTAGAGGCGATAGGGGTGTATCTTCCAAGAGAAGATATTCCAGCAGTGGTGGTGGACCGTTCAGAAGATCGTTTGAAGATTGGATAGGATAAATTGCTGTTGATCTCTTGTTGTACAAATCTTGTGTACATCAGCAATGAAATTTAGAATTTCAGCAGACTTTTGCGCAATTTATTTTTTCTCATTCATATATCTTAAGGCTGCTAAGTTTTGTTATCACCAAAAAGGGGTATACTGTTAAGATAAAATTTATTATTTTTGGTGATAACAAAATAAGACAAGTGCTGATACGAAGTTACTTCTGGAGAATCAGCCGTTGCATTTAACAGCAAAGTATATTCAGACGTCAGGTTATCTCGGACTTGGGTATTCGATATTAGTTCAGACGTTGAATTAAGTATGCTTCAGATGTTGAATTGACCAGTCAGTTATTGGGACTGAAAACTTCAGTTGTTATATCAGATCTTCGTATTCAGATATATTTCAGCAGTTGAGTTGAAGCACTCAGTTGATGGGTTAATATTTCAGAGGTTGAAGACATACGGTTATCAGTTTCTGGTATCGGGTTTTTATGTCAGTCGTGAGAGCAATTCAGATGTTGGGTTACGCAATCAGACTTTAGTATATTATTTCAGCAGTTGGATATTCACTTCAGTAGTCAACATATTTCAGCAGTTGGGTATATATTTCAGAAGTAAGTATTTTCAGTAGTTGGCTACAGTGTTTTTGATTCAGTCGTGATTGTTATTGGAACATTCAGTCGTTGCAACCAGCCGTTATGTCATAATCTTTATTTGCAAAAAGAAAGTTATTTCAGACGTTGGGTATCTATTCAGGCGTTGGATATCTAATCAGCAGTTGGTATAATCAGTCGTTGGTTTTTGAGATCAGCAGTTGAATTCTACTTCAGTAGCGAGCATATTCAGACGTTGGGTATTTCTTTAAGTAGTGTATTCAGCAGTTGGGGATTCAGGTGTTGATTTGATATCAGGCGCAACTTCTCAAGTGTTAGCATGTTTCCTAACAAACAACAAAACTACGTCATTTGGATTAGTTGATACGACAGAGTTTTGGCTTAGTGCTAAAATTCAGAAGTTGGTTTATGATTCTATCAGCGATGAACTATTCATCTTCTTCAAGAAAGGAAAAGCTGTATTAACAATGAGAGATTTCAGGCGCAAGCGACAAATCGATTCAAACGCGATTACATATTCAAAATGGAAAGAATCAATGGTGAAGATTGAATCGTACAATTACCTGAAATTAAGGAGACAACGTCGGTACTATTTTGGGTAAATAGTACACAGTATCAGAGGACGTCATATGGTGCTTGCACAAATATGGAAAACGGCATTGGCTCTTGTTGGCGCGGCGGCGGATCTGGATCCCGCTCCCGGGGCGCAGCGGAAGATTTCAAAATTTTGCACCGGGAACGGTCAATACATAACAATAATAACAAATAAACATACATAGGATGTTTGATTTGGTACCTTGCTGGTGTCTAGGCGCCTGGCTCCGACCAATTTCACGAGGAAATTGGCACTTCAACGGTTGGAGGTTGTCGTTCTCCGAATCCGGTCCACGATTGAAATCACGATCCCTTTGTCGGTCTGTACTATAAAACACGACAAATGTTTCACGAACAGAATCTCCATGTCAAGACGGTCGGAACAAGTCCAACCATGGCAGGAGGCGGCGCACGACGGCGGGCGGCGGCGCGAAGGAGGGGGCGGCGGCCGTGTGGAGAAAAGAGGAGAGGGGGCGGCTACTTTAGGGTTTTTGGAGTAGTATAGTTGTGTCATGAAAACCCTAGGTCATGTATTTATATACTTGTGATGGGCTTGAACCGGCCCAATGGGCCTGGGTCAGGCCCAGTCCCATATGAACATTCGGTTCAACTGCATCACCGTGGCTCCATCATACTTCCGATCGACGATCAGATCGGACAGATCTACACAGTTTACAAAACTGAGTATTATGATGCGAAAACAAATTTTCAGACCACCTAGTCCAAAATTGCATTTTATCCCCTCCAAGTTTCAAGGATAGTCAAACTAGCCCAAACTTTAGGGAAATTTCATTTTGACCCCTGTTGAATTTTAAGAAGTCGCACTTCCATACTTCCTCCTCCTATGCTCAACAAATTGAGCTCAATTTCCGTGCAGGAATCGAGAAGCCAGTACTTGTGTGACCCTCAATGGTTCAGGGATACAGCTAGCCATGGGCCCACAACAATTGCGACTCCGAAAACACATTTTTGGACTGACCCATCGGATCATGGTAAAGCGCCTAAAAACATGGCCCCATGATCCCCTAGGTATCACTGATAGTGCCTGCAAGAACTAGTCGGTCATGGTTAGCATACAGTACGGTCCTTTCAACACATATATCCCGATCAGATCAACGACCATTGGTAAATCGGGAGTCGCTAGAGATCCAATAACCATGCATACATCTCGGAGATCAAATAGTGACATCGCGTGTGTTACTAGGTAAACCCATTTACCTAAAACACATCTAGTACTCTGGCCAGAGATTTATCACACTATTATCTCCTCAGATAGCATAGGATATCCACGCACAAAGGCGAGCGGTGAATCCTCGACAACGAAGCATCGACTCCTACATGCATCGGGACCTCACCCAATCCCGCCACCTGATGACCCCAACTAAGTCGGTAAACGGGTCAAAGTGAAGCACCTATCACGTAGAGTCTCAATGACATTTCGAGTAATGAGGGCTAATCTATACAACCAAGACTTCGGACTTATCCACTCGACAAATGGTAACCACTTGGAAAGTCCGAACGAGGGTAGTTCGATAGATCACCAGGTCACTATCCATCTGCATGCTCAGAACATCACAATGTTCCATACCAATGAAACGTGGTACTTCACATCGCAGATGCTAGTCTCAAGCTCCGGCGGCCTTATCCTCATTTTGACGGCCCAATCGACTAGGAACAAGTTTAGAATACACAATGACTATTAGATGTGTTTCATGATAGTCATCATATCCACTATCACATCTAACATACACTATGGTGCATTCTAGGTCTTTATCTAACACAATTGTTAACATTATAAAATAATGAAGATAACGAATGCCATAAAAGAATACGAATTTCATAAATAAAGATCGTTATACAAAGAGTCAATAAGAACCCACACGCCACAAGTTGGCTAGTTGGTCATCTACTCTAACAGCTCTGACGATGTGCAATTTACCATTTGGTGGAGCAGGATACACGGTCGCACGATTAACAGATTTTCAAAAGGGATTTTGTTTCCTTAGCTGAATTAATCGACTGTTGTGAACGAAGGGTATAAATACCAGAAGTTTAAATTGAAGAATGTCCTTCACTCTCGATTACCTGACGTCACTCTGCCATTATTTCGTCTCAAACATTCTCGAGCTTTCACTCCATAGAAGTCATTCTTCAAAAAGCTCAAACTTGAAGAACACTCAACCAGCGCTCATTGTTCTTTCTTTGAGTTCATCTTCTGGTTCATTATTGAATCGAGTTTCTTAGATTAGAAACCAGAAGATATACAGACTTCAATAGTTGTGTACCTCATTGTAAAATCCATTTGAGTCTATAACAAACGCGCTCCTTAAAGCCGTTTGAAAATTATAGTTACTTGTATTCAGCAGCTGCGATTGCTTTGTTGTGTGGTGTTGCTAGGAGCTCACCTGGAGCGAGGATCGGTGATCGGGTGTTTGCAGAAGGCCTGTAACCATCAAATCTTCTAGTGGAACCTTCATGAAAATGAAGAAGGGGAGACGTAGGATATTGATATCCGAACTTCCATAAACAAACTCTCGACCCTTAAACTTTTATATTATCGCATTTACTTATTGCTTTGACTGTTCACAAATTAATCGACTTCTTTCCGCACTTTTTGTTAGTCGAGAAATTTGATTTTAAACTGAGATATCTTAAATCTGGTAACTCGAATTTAAGTTAAGAGGGTGCTTGTAAAACTGTTTTTAAAGGTTTCGAAAATTTGAAAATACCAAGAGTTCATTCAACCCCCCCCCCCCTTCTGAACTCTTGCAGCTGTTTTTCGAACTATATTGATCCTATCATAGGACCTGAACTCGTCCAAGAGAATGAAAAAGGGTAGCCATCATCAAGGAGAGACTGAAGACAGCCTAGGATCGACAGAAAAGTTGGGCAGACTTAAAGAGAAGACCCTTGGCCTTCGAGGTAGGTTAAAAAGTATATCTCAAGGTTTCTCCAATGAAAGGGGTAGTTCGATTTGATAAGGCCGGAAAGCTGAATCCCCGGTATGTCAGACCATTTGAAATCTTGGAAATAATAGGTACACTAGCCTACAGACTGGCCTTGCCACCCAGTATGTCAAGGATCCACAATGTCTTCCATGTCTCACAATTAAGGAGATACATCGCGGATTCTAGTCATGTTCTTGATGAAGGACCACTCCATGTGGAAGGAAATCTGACCGAAGGACTGAACTATGAAGAAGTCCCAATCCGAATCATGGACACAAAGGACCAGGTGCTTAGACGAAGAACAATCCCATACGTCCGAGTCCAATGGTCCACCCACACCGAGAGAGAAGCCACGTGGGAAATGGAGGAGAAGATGCGTAATCAACACCCCTACCTTTTCGATGATTAAGGTCACCAAAGTTTTGATGACGAAACTTCTTTTAAGGAGGGAGGGATGTGAAAACCCGAAAATTTAGCTCTTAAAAAAAATAAAAAAAAAAATCAGATCTGGGACGGTCAACTCAGATTTGGGACGGTCAACTCAGATTCGGGACGTTCAACTCAGATCTGGGACGGTCAATAGTCAACTCAGATCTGGGACAGTCAACAGCCAACTCAGATCTGGACAGTCAGCAGTCAACTCAGATCTGGACAGTCAGCAGTGAACTCAGATCTGGACAGTCAACAGCCAACTTAGATCTGGACAGTCAGCAGTGAACTTAGATCTGGACAGCCAACTCAGATCTGGACAGTCAACAGTCAACTCATCTGGACAGCCAACACCAACTCAGATCTGGACAGTCAGCAGTCAACTCAAATCTAGAAAAGTCAACTCAGCTTTGACTAAGTCAACTCAGATTTGGCGACGTAAATTCAGATTTGGCGACGTAAATTCAGATTTGGTAAGGAAAACTCAGTCCACGAATTTCAGCAAGCTGTTAAACATCAGATTTCGCAATCGTAAATGCCAATTAAAGGGGTTAATGGCCAATTAAGACACCCAAATCAATGCCTACACTAATGCTCTTGTAACAGTCAGTTTAATAGCCATTAAATTAGGAATTTAAGGCTTTAATGGATGACCTTTGACTACTCCATTTCTGCACCTATAAATACCCAGCTGATGGCAGCATATTTCCCTCACTCACCTCGAAATCTCTTCAGTAAAAAATATCAGTAAACTCCACGTCGAAGTGCTGCACGTAGTATACCATATTTCGTTCCTTGAACCACTCAGACTTCAGATTCCAGTAAGTGGGCTTTTGTTATATATATATTCATTTCAAATATTATATATATTCATGCTACGTTCTGTTTTGAATTACTATTCGAGCACTCGTTTCATATCAGATGTCGTTCCGTGTCAAGTTCATGTTATGATCTACGATCTGTTTTAGCACTGATGTTTCTGTCATAATATGGGTCTACAGATATTCCGCACTCTGAGTTACGTGGTGTAACTATGGCCTCGATCCCTTATAGGAGTAAAAATTAGGGATTGATCAGTAAATCATAGAGACAAAGTGACTCAGTGCTACCTGTTATGCTATGCACTGTTCTGCTATATGCTCTTATCTGAATCTGTATATGTATATGTATAACTTTTTTGCTCGAATGGTATCCCCCACTTGCTGAGTGTTTCCCCAAACACTCACCCCTTACTTCTCCCACCAGATAAGAATGAAGAGCGGGTTGAAGAAAAAGAACAAGAGCTGTTCTGGGGCTGGTGAAGATTCTGTTTTTATTAATGTAATTGTTTTCGATTCCGCATTTCTGTTATTCAGACTTTCATTTTCATATGTAAAAACGATTATATTTTGGTTATGTAACAGGCTGATTTTGAGCTATACTATGAGGCTTAATGTTTTACAATTTTATAATTGTTTAATATTGCCGATGTCATGAGTCTCCGTCTCGAGGCGTGACAGATTTTCCTAGCAGCTGACTCTTCCATGAGCCGGCTGTGGCACCGGAGAATGAACCATCTGAATTTCAAAACACTTGCCAATTTGAGTAAGCTTGATTTGGTTTCTGGTTTGCCCAAAACCAAAGACAAGATTTTTTCAACGTGTCAGCTGGAAAAACATATTTGTTCTACTTTTAAAAAGAAAAGCGGTAATAGTTCTGCCCGAAGCTTGGAACTTTGCATATGGATCTTTTTGGTCCAATACCCGTAGCCAGCTTAGGGGGAACAAAATACACCCTTGTTGTTGTTGACGGTTTTCAAAATATACATGGATTGTGTTTTTAAAATCCAAAGATTAGACCGCTGACCAGTTGATAAAACTTTTAAAACGTTTACAAAATGATAAATCTTATACTGTCAACTGGATAAGGAGTGATAAAGGTACTGAGTTATTAAATCTAAAACTATCCTTTTATCTGGAAGATATTGGAATAAAGCATGAGCTTTTAGCAGCCAGAACTCCTCAGCAAAACGAGTTAGCTGAGAGTAGAAATCGTACTTTAAAATAAGCTGCTCGAACTATGATTGCTGATTCCAGCATTTCTCAAATATTCTGGGCTGAAGCAGTTAACACAGCTTGCTAAACTCAGAACAGATCGATGATTAAAAAGAATCATGGAAGTTTACCCATATGAGATCTGGAGTGGCAAGAAACCTGACATATCTTATTTCAGGGTGTTTGGATGCAGATGTTTCATTCATAACAATGGAAAAAAGCATATAACTGCCTTTGATTCTAAATATGATGCAGGTATATTTCTTGGATACTCAACCGTGAGCAAAGCGTACAGAGTGTTTAAGAATCGGAGCTTGAAGATTGAAGAATCAGCTCACGTCGTCTTCGATGAGACCAACTTTCGATCCAATTCAGATGCGAGCTTAAATGACGTGTTCACGTCAGGAATCAACCAGATTTGATGACTCAAGTGATGACATGGCACAGATTTGATATTAAGCTGATAACCAGCCAACACTGGACACACCACACGATGACATCCATATTGCGCAAACAGATCTGACAGGTAACATAGAAGTCATTGATTTGACTAATGTTGACCAAGTACAGGAACAGATTGAAACCAGTGTGCTAGCTGCCAGAGATGATGGAACAACTAATGCACAAGACAATGCGAGAGCTGATTATACAACCCATCAAAAAGTATCCAGACCAGTTTCAGATACACAAGCTATCAACAGCAGTTATCAATTGGTATCAAATGAAGCAACACAGCCAGACATCCAAGCTGAACAGGAAGAAAATCCAATCGGATCTGATCTTCGGTGAAATAGAAATCATCAACCTGAGCAGATCATAGATAACGTACATTATCCAGTTCGCACACGAGGCCAGCTTATGCATGAGTACTTCAATTCAGCATTCATTTCTCATATAGAACCTAAGCTGATAGAAGAAGCATTAGCAGACCCAAGCTGGATAGACGCTATGCAAGATGAACTTAGACAATTTAAGAGAAACAATGTATGGCAGTTAGTTCCTCGACCTACAAATCATTCAGTGATGGGAACTAAATGGGTCTTTAGGAACAAACTGAATGAGGATGGTGTTGTTATTAGAAACAAGGCTAGACTGGTAGTTCAAGGTTTTAGACAACTAGAAGGAATAGATTTGATGAAAACTTCGCTCCTGTAGACAGATTAGAGGCCATTCGCATGTTTCTTGCATATGCTCTATTTAAAGACTTCAAAGTCTTTCAAATGGATGTAAAGAGTGCCTTTCTAAATGGCATCTTGACTAAGGAAGTGTATGTTGCATAACCTCATGACTTCGTCAATCATACATATCCAGATCACATCTATAAATTGGATAAATCTCTATACGGGTTGAAACAAGCACCCAGAGCTTGGTATGAAACACTTTCGAAATTTCTCATTGATCATGATTTTGTAATAGACACAGTTGATAAGACTTTATTTAAATTTGTGAAAAAACGATCATGTTCTTTTAGTACAAATTTATGTTGATGATATTATCTTTGTTGGGGAACCGTGGCGGATCCGGATCCCGTCTCCCGGCGAGGCAGCGGAAGAATAAAATTAGGCCGGGAAACGTTCAATACAATTCAAAAACTACTGAAAACTACGAACCATTCATAGGATGATTAGTAGATTACCTTGCTGGCGACTTGCGCCTGGCTCCAACCGGAATTACAAGAAGACCGGCTCTTCATGGTAGGCGGCTGTAGATTCGTCAATCAGGTCCACGACCGGAAGGGAGACTCCTTCATCAGCCTGCACAGAAGGCCTGACGAGATCAGCACGGATGGATTCTCCTCAAAAAACTGATCGGAGCAAGTCCGATCAATTAGCGGCGGCGGCGGCGGCGGTGGAGGCCGGCGGCGGCGGCGGCTTTTGGGAGAGGAGGGAGGCGTGTGGGAGCTCTAGGGTTTAGGGTTAGTTTGTATCTCATATTATGATTAAAGCCTTAAGTCTAATTAAATATACTAGTGATAAACTTGGACCGGCCCAACGGGCCCGGGTCCAACGTATGAACATTCGGTGCATCCCTATTACCGTGACTTCATCATAACTTCGATCGCCGATCAGATCGGACCGATCGACACAGTTTCCAAAACTGAATACTATGATCTGAAAAACCATTTTTCAGAACCCCAGTGCAAAATGACCGTTTTGCCCCTCAACAGCGGGAAATCACGATTTGACCCCTGTTGACTTTTCGGAAGTCGTACTCCCCAAAATCCTCCTCAAGTGCTCAACACATTGAGCTTAGTATCCGTGCGGGAATCTCGAATCCAGTACTTGTGTGACCCTCAATGGTTCAGGGATACAGCTAGTCGTGGGTCCACAACCATTGTGGCTCCGGAATCACAATTCCGGACTTGCCCATCGGATCATGGTAAGAGCATCTAGCAACATCGCCCCATGATCCCCTAGGTATCACTGATAGTGCCTGTAAGAACCAGTTG
>KV001045.1:60916-73516 GCA_001598015.1 Dorcoceras hygrometricum | reverse complement strand
TTGCTTAACTTAAGTCCGAGTTACCAGACTTAAGAATATCTCAGTTATGAGCAAACTTTTCAGCCAACAATTGTGCGGAAAAAGGCCGATTGGTTTGTGAACAGTAAATAAACACGAATAATATAATCATGCGTAATGTAAAAGATAGAGTTCAGGATTTGTTTCTGGAAGTTCGGACTTCAATGTCCTACGTCTCCCCTTCTTCCTCCTCGGAAGGTATCACTAGAAGATTTGATGCAAGTATTCATTCTACAAACACCCGATCCCAAAGCCAGCAGCTATGAGAACTCTTAGTACTTCACAACACTCCACGCAGACGCAGCTGCTGGTTTACAACACTTGTTTGTTTTTTGAACTTCTTCACAAAGACAGTTCGTTACAGACTCAATCAAATACAACAATGAATACACTTTGTGAGTACTGTAAAATCTCTGGTTTCTAAGACAAAGAAACTTGATTCAATAATGTGAACCAGAGAATGACACTCGAAGGTATAACAGTGAATATCAAATGAATGAAGATTCTTCGAGTGCTTGAGCTTTGAATGCTTTCAACGAAGAGTAAGCTCTACAGAAAGTTTGACAGCGTGACCGCAATAGATTAATGGCGAAAGATATGTTCTTCAACACTGCTGCTGATATATATAGGCTTCGATTGCAACGGTCACAAAATTCTCCAAAGAAAATAAATCCCGTTTGAATTGCTGCCAAAATTGTGCACCGTAAATCCTGCTCCACTACAAGGTAAATTTCTCATTGACAGAGCCAATTTGTCTTCTTTCCATTTTGTGTAAGAAATAAAGAACGGTCTCTGTATATCGTACCATTTACCCAAAATAGTACACACGCTGTCTCCTTAATTCCAGGCAATAGTACGATCTTGAAGATATTTTCCTTTTTGAGTGAACGATCGTATTTGAATCTCTTATATGTTTGCGCCTGAAATTCCTTCTGTTTACCAGCTTTTACTTCGTCGTCTCAAATCCTGCGACTGGAAAAACACATGAGAAAATTTACCTGCTGATATGCATTTTGTGTTTTTCCACCGACTGGTCCTTTGTAAAACTCAACGACTGATTTCTGGTAACATCGCTTAGCTATTCTCAAAGATCACCTGCTGGTAAATTCCACTGTAGCTGTCTGCTGGTTTCTCTTAGAAGAAGTACCTGCT
Source organism: Dorcoceras hygrometricum (assembly GCA_001598015.1). Taxonomy (NCBI): domain Eukaryota; kingdom Viridiplantae; phylum Streptophyta; class Magnoliopsida; order Lamiales; family Gesneriaceae; genus Dorcoceras; species Dorcoceras hygrometricum. The sequence continues at coordinate 72,346 of KV001045.1, read as the reverse complement.
GGTTGCACTGTAGCTTGCGACTGAATGTTCTTCCTGTACGTCGTCGCTTTATCTCTTGCGCTTCTCTTCACAACTGCTGATAGCTTTAGCTTCCTGCTGAATGCATTGTAGCCTGCTGCTGATTATAACCAACGCACAAACCATCTGCTGAATCTTTAGCACGACGTCGCTTCATCTCTTGCGTCTGGATCATCCATCGACTGGTTCTACTGTAGCTCCCTGCTGATTGATGACGTCACTGCTGATGTCATCTACGCTTAGCGCTCCAGCTGAACTTTCTTCATCTGCTGAAATAATGCTTCTGCTGATTCGTCTAAGGAATGCTTCTGCTGAATTCTCTAAAGAATGCTTCTGCTGAATTGTCTAAGCCAATCAATACGCTGTCGTTTCAACTTATCCAAACGCTGTCGTTTCGCATTCTCCAATGAAATATACTAAGCAATTGCTGATTCTCTTCAAGAATTCTTTTCAACTGCTGATAAATAACTGTGCATTCCAACGACGTCGTTCCAACTTACTTGAACGCTGTCGTTTAGTACTCCTTAGCAAAATACGTTAAAACTCAAATATGTACCATCTGCTGATTTCCAACGAATACTCCAACTGCTGAAATAACACTTGTCGATTGATAAATGTTCTCCTGTTAGATGCGACAACTGATTATCCAAAAGCAACTTGTCTTATTTTTGTTATCACCAAAACTAGTAAATTTTATCCTAACATTATGTTATGTTTATGTCATGCCTTAATATATATATGTTATACGATGAAGTTATGTATGACCGCATTATGATTCAATGTTTTAAGATCTTTCACGCACGCATGTCATGAAATTATGTTCCTATACGTGTGTGCCTGCATGTGGTTTTATTATATGTACTTCGTTATGTATTACGATAGAGCATGCTGAGCCTCTAGGCTCACTAGGTTTAAATGGTGCAGGTGATGATCCTGTCGAGGAGTATATTCCGACTGACGGTGAGGACCTCTGAGCGCCTGTCGCAGCAGTACCCCATGACCGCCTTTATGATTCAGTTTTGTCATGTTACAGTTTTAGATACTGGTATTTAAACATCTTGGCTTTCAGTATTTTACGCAGTTGATTTTACGATGTTGGATGTTTTTAGCGTTTTCAAATATCCCTTTATTTATGCTTAAAGTATTTTGAGAAAATGATTTAGAAATGTTTTAGAAAAGAACGAGCCATATTTAAAGTTTATGCTTCCGCAAATGTTTTTTTAAAAAAAAAATTCTAGAGTGCTGGTTCGTTTCATGGATACGTCCGCTTGGTATTTTTACTGCCAATCCAGATCTGTTCTCGATGCTCTCTTCATATACGTTCAAGAACATTGAGGTATTGCACCTCATTCTTGTCTGATCAGATCTCATGTCCCTTCGATTTGTTAGTGTGAGATCTGATCCTTTCCTAACATCTGGTTAGCAATGTGAGGCACGTACGACAGAAGAGAAGAAAACTGCCTAGCATACTCCGCCACCGTCATGTTTCCTTGCACTAAATTGTCAAACTCTCTCTCTTGGTTGTTGTAGTACGACTCTGGGGTATACTCCCGACGGAACGCGGCACATAATCTCTCCCAAGTAATCAAGATTACAGTCTCTCTCATTGTCCTGGAAGTACCCTTCCACCAGCGTTGAGAATGATCCCTCAACTGAAGAATGGACAACTTCAATCTCTTATCCTCGGAATACTCCACGGTATCAAACAACTCCACCATGTGTTCCAACCAATCTTCAGCCACCGAACCACCCTCGGCTCCAGTAAAAATAGGAGGGTTCTTCCGCTGAAATCTAGCCAGAACTAGTTCCATCTCACCAACTTGTCTAGTTAGATTATCCTCCTCAACTTCTACTTGTCCAGTGCGACGATGCAAAGGCACACTCTGCTCAACATCCTCGTCGCTCTCCGGGGCTCTAGACTCCCCAGCTGCCTGCCTAGTGGTTCTACCTCTACCTCTCCTCGGAGGCATCTACCAAAACTCAGAAGGTAAGCGCATAGGTAGATAGATAAATCACAGAGGCAGATAACAAAATCATAGAAATCATAGAGTCAATCACAAACAAAAATCTCAAACTCTGTGTCTAGACACAAGTGTGAAGGAAAAAAATCGAACTTATCCCAGTTTAATCTCTAATAACAAAATGTCAGGCCCGATGCTCTAAAACCAGGATTAATTACACAATTTCACAGAAGCATAAAATATGGGCTAAAAATTTTCGTTTGGGCCTGAACTATAAATATCATTTAAAATACAATCATACTTAAAATATGGATTTTAACTCAAAAATCCACACGACAACAACAACAGCACATAAACAGGTACTACAACAAATGCAGATCTCCAAAATCCAGTATCATGTAGGGCATCCCCTGGTTCAATAGCTCAATACATAAAATACATAACTAGGACTCAACAGATTCTCAACCAACTGAAGCATCACTCGGCCTAGCTGATTTACCTGAAGAACCTGCAATGGCCAAATACAAAACCAAATTAGCCCCAAAGACGGGAAAACAACGAGGTAAATCCTCAGTACGAATAGCATCTATAAAACCAGCTAACATATAAAACATGCAATATCTCAAGTCGTGAATGCATGATCGAGGTAACTGAAAGCTCATCAGTTATCAAAACAGTCCACGCCCATAACTCGATAGTGAATCAATAAAGTAGTGGCCACATCGCATGTGGAATCATGGGTGCTACCCATGCCCTTCACATGCAGCACCAGCATCTTGCAATCTAATCTATTCAACCACCGGTGTCATTCATGCTTGCTGAGGGGTGGGAGCTACCCAAATGAACCTCAGGGCAATCGACAAAACCTCACGGCGGAGGGTCGAGGATACGGAATCCAACCGACACCTCAATCATTTTGTTTTCAAAATAAAAGATTCAGCATACTGGTACCATCCATAGATCTGTTCTCAAAGAAATCAAGCTCAATATGATATGCGTGTATGCAAGGCAGATTTGCCTCACAATAAACACATATAATTAACACATAATAAAATAAAACATAGAACCAACAATTAACTGCACAGCAGACAACTTCAACTAGCACATATGCACGGCAGCACACGGCTAGGCAAAATCAGCTAGCACGTCATCCAGCAGCTCACATCACGCAGGAAGTATTGACATGATTATATCAAAGCTGCTGGTATAGGCTCAACGTACCTCAGCCCAGATCTTACCACAGAATCACAAATTCAACACACGGCTGAAACAACAAGCTAGATGCTCACACCCTAGCTCTCGGCCAACTGCTCGGGCCACCAACTCTGGTCCAAAAACTCAAGAGAGCTATAGATCTGAAAAACACCTACGGAAATCAACACACATTCACGCTCAAACAGCTCACGGCCTACACCTATAAGATCGGCCAGCTTAAGTTCTAATGCTAAACTCAAATCCCTTTCAAATAGATATATCCAAGGGTCGAAATCAACAATAGAAACTTTAGTTACCTCAAACGAAACTCAACCCAAAGTCGACAGTGCTAAAAACGTACGCCCTACGACTCCTCTGTTCCAGTCACCGACGGCCCCCCAACGGGTACTAAAATGAAATTCTCGAACAGAAGCTTCCACCGGTAGCCCTCTTGCTCAAATCCGACCAGTCAAGCTCCGAAAATCGAAGGAAGAAGACGACGGGTGAATAGTACTAGCGAGGGTTTCTTGGGAGATATTATCGGGAGAGGATAAATATTGTGAGGTGTAAATAATGGCTAAGTGTCGGTCCACCTAGGGTACTTATAAAAACGCCCGCCAACTCTCAGCTACAGTGAAATCCAGCACAGCTTCAGCTTCTTCACTGCTCAACAATTCAGCTCAGGCAATACATGACAGTTCTCATATCTAGCTTAGACCGCACACTTTCGTTCAGTTCATGCTCCCCGATCTCGTCTCCCCTACAACGACTTAAACCAGCTCAGACCCTGACACTGTCCCAGCATAGGCACAAAGACACCACTCACAACTTACGCACCAGCAGATCACGGCCTCAACAGATTACGCTACTAGGCAGATCACTCTCGGAAAATAGCTCTAGCGCAACCATCAGCTTTCGCTACCCGCTCATTTGCGTTCCCCGACAGCTCAGAGAATTATGATCCTTATGCTATATTCAGCTTACACGGTTCAGCTCAGCTCACAGAGTGATCTGGCAAACTCTCTCTCCAAGTTGTACGCCTCACTCAGCTTACGACCAGACTGGTAGCTTCTGATGGATCTGGATAACTGATCCAGATCTGAGTTTTGAATTACACAAAACCTGTTAATGTGTTTCTTGTTAGAGTAGATGCCCAACTAGCCAACTTGTGGCGTGTGGGTTCTTATTGACTCTTTGTATAACGATCTTTATTTATGAAATTCGTATTCTTTTATGGCATTCTTTATCTTCATTATTTTATAATTTTAACAATTGTGTTGGATAAAGACCTAGAATGCACCATAGTGTATGTTAGATGTGATAGTGGATATGATGGCTATCATGAAACACATCTAATAGTCACTGTGTATTCTAAACTCGTTCCTAGTCGATTGGGCCGTCAAAATGAGGATAAGGCCGCCCGATCTTGAGACTGGCGTCTGCGATGTGAAGTCCCACGTTTCATTGGTAGGGAACATTGTGATGTTCTGAGCATGCAGATGGATAGTGACCTGGTGATCTATCGAACTACCCTCGTTCGAACTTTCCAAGTGGTAACCATTTGTCGAGTGGATTAAGTCCGAGGTCTTGGTTGTACAGATTAGCCCTCACTACTCAAAATGTCATTGAGACTCTACATGATAGGTGCCTCACTTTGACCCATTTACCGACTCTGTTGGGGTCATTAGGTGGCGGGATTGGGTGATGTCCCGATGCATGTAGGAGTCGATGCTTCGTTGTCGAGGATTCACCGCTCGCCTTTGTGCGTGGATATCCTATGCTATCTGAGGAGATAATAGTGTGATAAATATCTGGCCAGAGTACTAGATGTGTTTTAGGTAAATGGGTTTACCTAGTAACACACGCGATGTCACTATTTGATCTCCAAGATGTATGCATGGTTATTGGATCTCTAGCGACTCTTGATTTACCAATGGTCGTTGATCTGATCGGGATACTTGTGTTGAAAGGACCGTACTGTACACTAACCATGACCAACTGGTTCTTGCAGGTACTATCAGTGATACCTAGGGGATCATGGGGCGATGTTGCTAGGCGCTTTACCATGATCCGATGGGTCAGTCCGGAAATGTGTTTTCGGAGTCGCAATTGTTGTGGGCCCACGGCTAGCTGTATCCCTGAACCATTGAGGGTCACACAAGTAATGGGTTCTCGATTCCCGCACGGAAATTGCGCTCAATTTGTTGAGCATAGGAGGAGGAAGGATTGAAACGTACTAAACCTCTAAAAATTTTTTTTTTGAAAGCCGACGTTGAATAACATTTAATGAAAGCGATAAATAAAACCATAACTTAAGCATTAAAAAAAAAATACATCTCAACATGCGATAAAACGACTGCAAAAATCCTTAATCCACGTCTCAAAAGCTAATCATAAAAATCAGAGTACTCAAAAACTGTTTGCGGAAAAACTGAACATGTTTAAAAGTAGGTAACATGAAATAACTAAGCGGTCACCGGGTAACAGCCGCAGCGGAGCATAAGACGTCCTCACCGTCGGTCGGAGTAATATCATCAACATTATCATGCTCACCTGCACCATATAAACCTAGTGAGCCTAAAGGCCCAGCATGCTATATCCGCTAATAACAAGGTACATATAGTAAAACCACATACAAGCACATAAGTGTAAAAACATAATTTTCATGACATGCGTGCATTAAAAGGCCTTAAAACGTTAAATCATGCTGTAGCGTACATAAATCATCATAACATATATGTTAAGGCATAGCATAATACATAACATAACTAAAAAGAACATGTGAGTCGTATCCATGAAGTGAGAGCCGTTAAATTCGATTGATCAATCTATAAACCAACGTACGTGGCTGTGTGGTTCACCCGACCTTACCTCGGGATCCCTATATGTCATACCTCTATGCTTGCCACTTCACCATGTCGTGATCACATGGATTCATAGGCTCATAATCGTTATACATTAACAGGGGATCCCCGGGCCTGGATACCCGGCTAACTCCCATCGTTACTTTGCCCCACAACACTTCAATTTCTCAAAATATTTTTATTCATGCCTTAACATTCTTTAAACTTTCATGATGCATGCGTTTCATAAAAATCAAGCGACTTAAAATCTTGGCCCATCAATATATTCAAATTTTCTTAAAACATTATATACTTAAATACATAGCATGATACATATATCATTAAAAGTATATTCATGGGCCTATGCATTATTTTCTTCGGCCCGATCAAGGACTGACTCAAGTGACTGGCCCACTACTCTAAGCCCAAATCCTCAACTCAAACTTAGAACAATCCTAAGCCCAACTCATATTGGCCCAAAAACTAAGGATGACCCTCTTTAAAATCTATTAAAGGACTCGGCCCAATATCGTTAAAAAGGCTTAAAATTTCATTAAAATAAATATAGGCCCAAAATACCCAAATTTGGCTAAAAACCCAATTTAATTAAAAATTCCAGCAACTTAACATAAAATTTAACTTAAAATCGTTGACCCAAAAATAATTTTAACTCGAACAAATTTTAACTTAAAAGTTGACTTGACCCGATAAAAACGGCCCGGACTTTAAAACTAAAATAACCCGGCCCAAAAATAAAATAATTCGGACCCGACTTAAAATATTCGACTCGAGACTCGATGAACCGCCTCGATCCACTTGAACCAGCCTGTTCAACCGAACCAAACCGGACCAAAACCCTAACTCAACCAAAACACACACTGCACACACACTAGACGGTGTGCGACAGACCCGCCGCCGACAAACAGTTCGTACGCCCTGCTCCGGCCACCACTGGCCGGAGCCCCGCCGCCTGGACCACCCCCAGGTCCAGGCGGTCCTAACCTGACTGGCCTTGGTCCCAGACATGGCCGCTACTGGCCGTACGAAGGCTGAGAAACTGACTCACGAAACATGCACAAACACACACTGCACGGTGTGCGACATCAAGCCATTGGTTCGACCATAATTCCACCACTTCGGATCATGACAAGCCACTCCTAGGACCACCATGAACCACTTAACCATGAGCCAAGACCCCTCAAGCAGCCCATGAACCGAAGCCATGCAAAAAGGATCAAAACCGTGAGGTGCACATATGAGTACAAGCATGATCATGAACATAAACTTTGAGATCTGAAACATTCACATAAAATTCATGCATAATCTTTGTAAAAACAGTATATTATGATTTATATGGTGAGAAAAGAAAGAATATAACATGCCTTGGTTGATAGAGAAGCAAAAATACGTGATACCGGGGCGGAGGACAATGGAGACGACCACACCTTGAGTTCCAATGGAGAAACTTGCAATTTTCAGCCACCAAGGAGAGTATGGAGTCTGAAGTTGGCTGATGAGAGGAGGTCTAGGGCAAATTTTCGAGTTTAGGTGGAGGGTGTGTGAAAAAATGGGCTAAAAAGCCCTTCCACCTTGTTTTATTTAAAAAAAATATAAGCCCATCATTATACTAGCCCATCCCCTATTTAAAAAGGCTTAAAAACATTTAAATATCATCCCCCAAGCCTTTAATTTTCGTAACATAAGGCCTCTCAATTTTAAAAGTGTCATAAAAGTCATAAAAATGGCCCGTATAGGCGAAAAACGGGTCCTCCTCGGTAACCGTGCATAAAATCTCATTTTCTTGGAAATTGTGCATAAAATAAAAATATTTTGCTTTAAAATATGTCTAAGTGCTAAAACATTAAAATATTTTTGATTTGGTCGACTCCGGACTCGTCCCCGCTTACCGGTCCCAAACCATACCGTAAAACGATAAGCACACGTAAAGCATAAAATCATCACATAAACACATACATGACATGCAAATCATATAATCATAAGGTTTCCATCCTAGTCATGCATTCAATTCACGTAAATAGGATTTCCGGGCGTTACAAGGATGGAAGTGCGACTTCCTAAAAGTCAACAGGGTCAAAATGCAATTTCCCTAAAGTTTGGGCTAGTTTGACTTTCCTTGAAACTTGGAGGGGCTAAACTGCAATTTTGGACTAGGTGGTCTGAAAAATTGTTTTCGCATCATAATACTTAGTTTTGTAAACTGTGTAGATCGGTTCGATCTGATCGTCGATCGGGATTATGATGGAGCCACGGCGATGTACTTGAACCTAATGTTCATATGGACCTGGGCCCGCCCCAGGCCCATTGGGCCGGTCCAAGCCCATCACATGTCTATTAATACTTGACCTAGGGCTACATTGTCTAGACACAACACTCCAAACCCTAGACATAGCCGCCCCTCTCCTTCCTCTCACACTCTCGGTCGCCGCCTCCTCCACGCGCCGCCGTCCACCGCCGTGTGCCGCCGCCTGTCGTGGTTGGACTTGTTCCGACCACCTCAATGAGGAGATTATGTCCGTGAAACATTTGTCGTGTTTTCTAGTAAAGACCGACAAAGGGATCGTGATTTTAGTCGTGGACCGGATTCGGAGAACGACAACCGCCAACCGTTGAAGTGCCAATTTCCTCGTGAAATTGGTCGGAGCCAGGCGCTTAGACGCCAGCAAGGTACCAAATCTAAACACCCTATGGATGTTTATTGCTGTTTTATGTTATGTATTGACCGTTTTCGATGCAAATTTTTAAATCTTCCGCTGCGCCCCGGGAACGGGATCCGGATCCGCCGCTGCGCCAACATTTCTAATGTTTCTACTTAGCGTGCAGGAAAATATGAGTTACCTGACAGTAGCTGGAGAGCCATCGAGAACATTTCAGATGTTAGTTAAGATGTGAAGACCTGTGCTTATCAGGAAAGTTCACAGCTGGTTTGGTTTTTAACTTAGACGGCAGCTGGATTAGAAATGGAGACGTCCAAAGTTGAGTCAGTTGTTCGTAATTAGGCGGATGCCAAGTTAGACCAGCAGCTGTGATAATCGCTAAAAGAGAGTCTGAACCAGCAAGCACTTAGGTGTATAAGGACCAGCTGGAACGCTAGAAGAGGAAGGTGGAACAGCTGGAACATCAAAGGGGACCAGCTGAACAGAAACTAAGAAGAGGAAGTTGGAGCAGCTGGACTAGCTGGAATGATAAGAACCAGCTGGAGCTCTAAGGGGATGATGAACCAGCTGCAAGCGCTTAGGTGTACATGGATCAGCTGTTGATGGAAGCCAAAGTGGAGTCTGATCAGACGTTGTTTAGAGAAGTCTGATCAACGTTGATATCTGGACCAGCTGGTGCACGATGATGTAATTCAGATGATGTCCAGATGTTGAAGAAGATGAATCAGCTGATGAACAACTCATATGAAGAACTTTAATAAGCGATCGGCTGCTGGAACATAAAAGCCAAATCAAAAGATGACAAAAGCCTGCAAAAGAAAGGACACAAGGACAACTCCCTGTCGGTACTTTACAGAACATATTTCAACGGGAAGAAAAGTGTGTCAAAGGAATGAATTTGAACAGAGGCTATTTAAACAGCAAGATCAAATGAAGAAAAGGCTTGATCGATTCACGAGAGACTACAAACAGAGAAATTACAGAGGGAAGAAAATAGAAGAACGAAGCAGTCGACCACCATTAGAGAGGAGCTTACAACGACGTCGACTGCTGAGTTCTAATCAGCTCTTAGAAGCATTTTCCCAGTGTGTGAGATTTATCATTTGAGAGTTGAGCGATACACTGTAAAATCTCACACACACAGATTCACTCGCATATTTTGAGAGATGTGCGTAATGCTTAGCGAGTGAATCACAAACAAAAATCAGATCCCGTCCAAGCACGAAGACGTTAAACCCTGTATTTGTAGCCTTTCTCACATAGGCGTAAAACAAGTGAGTGACACAGCCAAGGGCTGGTGTAAAGGATATGAGTTCACCAGGAGCGAGGCTCGGTGACTCATCTTCTAATGGAACCTTTCTGAAGAAGGAAGAAGGGGAGATGTAGGAGATTGAGCTCCGAACTTCCAGAAACAAATAGCAGTGTATTGTATTTTTTTATTTATAGTATTCCGCATATGCATTTTACATTAGCACGCACGCATCAAATCACACACTTGCACAGTCGAACAGATTTGTGTTACAGAAATCTGTTTACATCGAGTTGTAAAATTAGGATTCATTTCTGGTGTTTTCCGCATGTTTTTATTACATATCAGATCTGTCTCTGGTGCTCTATTTAATTTTCAAGAACCTTGAGCTATTTTAGCTCCTTTATAGCAGCGCAAAAAATTTTTTATTTAACAGCGCTCGCTCATTATTTTATTGGATCAGATCTCACGGTCTTTGTTTTATTTTGTATTGCATCTCGAGAATCCTTCGGTCCTAAAAAATGGTATCAGAGCAGGTTGTTCTTGAACGAGCATTTATTTTAAAACGCTTGAGCTATATGTTTTAAAATGCTTTAAAATGTTTTAAAGTGCTCTGATGGTATGCGGAAATTACTTCAGCTGCTGATGCTTTGTGTCTTTGAGCTTATGTTATAAAAGATAGGGAGAGTGATGTCTTTGTCCTTATTAATTTGAGCTATCTGTTTATGCATCAGTTTCAGTTTTGTTTCGATCGCCTTTTTCAAAATCATAGCATATTGTTGCATTTGGTTCCCAAAATCTGTTTTTGTTTTTCAAAATTCCTGCTGTCACGGTTTTTGGTGTGGTAGTGTAGGGAGAGCTTTGTTTAAAATATTTCGGGAAGACCAGATTTTTTTTTATTCTCACAAAAAGGGAGAGAATTGTTTGAACATGCATATGTTATTTGAGGTTTTCTGTAAATAAAAAAGGGAGAGATTGATGGATCTGGATAACTGATCCAGATCTGAGTTTTGAATTACACAAAACCTGTTAATGTGTTTCTAATGTTTCTACTTAGCGTGCAGGAAAAGATGAGTTACCTGACAGCAGCTGGAGAGCCATCGAGAACATTTCAGATGTTAGTTAAGATGTGAAGACCAGTGCTTATCAGGAAAGTTCACAGATGGTTTGATTTATCACTTAGACGGCAGCTGGATTAGCAATGGAATTACACAAAACCTGTTAATGTGTTTCTAATGTTTCTACTTAGCGTGCAGGAAAAGATGAGTTACCTGACAGCAGCTGGAGAGCCATCGAGAACATTTCAGATGTTAGTTAAGATGTGAAGACCAGTGCTTATCAGGAAAGTTCACAGCTGGTTTGGTTTTTCACTTAGACGGCAGCTGGATTAGCAATGGAGACGTCCAAAGTTGAGTCAGTTGTTCGTAATTAGGCGGAGGCCAAGTTAGACCAGCAGCTGTGATAATCGCTAAAAGAGAGTCTGAACCAGC
>KV001045.1:11562-22701 GCA_001598015.1 Dorcoceras hygrometricum | reverse complement strand
AACCAAGCTGGTTAAGGACAAACCAGCTCAGATATTTTATATCGCAACCAAGCTGGTTAAGGACAAACCAGCTCAGAGATTTTAGATCGGAACTAAGCTGGTTAAAGACAAACCAACTCAAGGACTTTAGATCAAAGCTAAGCTGGTTAAGGACAAACCGGCTCAAGGATTTAAGCTAAGATGGTTAAGGACAATGTTAAGATAAAATTATAAGTTTTGGTGATGACATAAACAAGAAAAATAACTGAATTTAAGGATATCAGATTTTGACGATAAGTTATCGGGGACTCAGATCCGTTCAGATTTGGATTAAGCGTCTTATTCAGATCAGATCAGAGTATTTCAGATCAGATCAGAGCGTTTTAGAACATTTCAGAGGCTTACATGACGATTATCAGATCAGAGCTTATCTGGTCAGTTTATAAGGAACAAAACAGATCAGATCAGAGGATATCAGTTCAGTTCAGAGGATTCTATAACAGAACAGATCAGATCAGATGTTTCTAAGGAACAAAACTGGGTTAGTAATCATTTTGATTGGTCGTATGCAGTTCAGATCTCAGCATCAGTGAAGACTGATATTATTCAAAGATAGGGATTTCGGATTTGACAAAGATACAGTTAAAGAGAGAAAAAGGGAGAAATTCGTAAAGGAGAAAGATCTGGAAGCTCATATGTATATGTAAGCAGATTTGAGTTCAGAGCCAAAGAAGAATTCAAATCCGAACAGATTTCAGATTTTAGTTTCAGATCTAAACAGCTATGTGGTCCAGGTGATTCAACGATCGAGATTAAAGCGTATAAAGCCTGTCTCACAAAGTGGACTAAAGAGATTCAAGATCAGAGCTATTTGGAGTATTTCGTACAGAACACAGAGTTGGTTCAGTCGATGTTTACCTATTTTGGTATAAAGTTTGCTAAAGCTCTGACAACAGCCGACAAACCTCTACACAAGAATTAATGGTGCAATTAATGCTCTGTACGATGAAGATATTCAAAAATGGTTTGTGTCTACTGGCTCATTAAATAATCGTTGAAGATGGATGCATATAAATAGCTGAAGAGATCAAGCGAGAAAGCTCTCTGGAATTTCACACACTCTCAGTCGATTTACAATCTCCGTCTCTCTGATTCTTTGTGCATCGTTTGGGAAAAATCCTTCAAGTCAAAAACTATTTGATATCCCAGTTCTCAAAATCTCGAATAACTATCCTTGAAGTTATTAATCAGAAATACCTTCGAGATTTCCTTCTGGTTCACATTAGAAAAATACTGTTATTGTATAAGAAACCAGAAGTGTTACAACTCTGTGCGTGTTGTATTCATTGAGATATTAATAACAGTCTGTAATGAACTTGCTATATCAAGCAGTTCGAAAATACGTTTGTTTGTAATCAGCAGAAGAGTCTGCGTAGATTTTGGTTGCTAGGAGTTCACTTTAAGCGAGGCTTAACTGATTGGGTGTTTGCAGAAGCTGTAACCATCAAATCTTCTAGTGGAACCTTCCTGAAAAGGAAGAAGGGGAGACGTAGAATATTAATATCCGAACTTCCAGAAACAAACTCTTGACCCTAGCTATTTACATTACTTGCATCGTTATTTATTTACTGTTCACTATTTAATCTATTTCTTTCCGCACATTTTTGTTAACCGAGAAAACAGATTCGAACTGAGAGCCTCAAATCTGGTCACTCAGATTTGAGTTAAGCATAAACTTGTAAAACGTTTTTAAAGGATTTGAAATAGAAAAATTGAAGGAGTTCATTCAACCCCCCCCCCCACCCTTCTGAACTCCTGGGCCTATTTTGATACTATTTTCGATCCTATTGATCCTATCACTATAAAATATCCGAACTTCCAGAAACAAACTCTTGACCCTAGCTATTTACATTACTTGCATCGTTATTTATTTACTGTTCACTATTTAATCTATTTCTTTCCGCACATTTTTGTTAACCGAGAAAACAGATTCGAACTGAGAGCCTCAAATCTGGTCACTCAGATTTGAGTTAAGCATAAACTTGTAAAACGTTTTTAAAGGATTTGAAATAGAAAAATTGAAGGAGTTCATTCAAACCCCCCCCCCCCACCCTTCTGAACTCCTGGGCCTATTTTGATACTATTTTCGATCCTATTGATCCTATCACTATAATATTTGGATTAGAAGTTATCGGGGACTCAGATCTGTTCAGATTCATATTTGAAGTAATTTGGTTCTATCAAATTTGGATTATAAGTTATCGGGGACTCGGATCCGTTCAGATTTGGACTAGGCGTATCTTACAGATCAGTTTAGAGTAACTCGTATTCGAGTATATCAGATTCGTTCAGAGGTTTATTAACAGAATTAGATCAGATCAGATTTCAGTTCAGTACAGAGGTTTCTTCTACAGATCAATACAGATCAGATTCTTATAAGGTACATAACAGAGAGGGATTTCAGATTTGACAGAGGTACACATAAAGAGAGAAATAGGGAGAAAATCATAAATGAGAAATATCGTGAAGCTCATATTTATACGAAATTAGATTTGAGATCAGAGAAAAGAAGAGTTCAGATCCGAAACAAATTTCAGATCTCAGCAGCAGCAAAAGCTGATATTATTCGTAGAGAGGGATTTCAGATCTTAACAGCTAAGTAGATTTGAGATCAGAGAAAAGAAGAGTTCAGATCCGAAACAAATTTCAGATCTCAGCAGCAGCGAAAGCTGATATTATTCGTAGAGAGGGATTTCAGATCTTAACAGCTATTCATTCCAGAGGATTAAACATTTAGGATTAAATCATATAAAGCCTGTAAGAGAAAGTGGATTAAAGTTATTCAAGATCAAAGCTATTTAGAGTAAATCGTATAGAACGCAGAGTTGGTTCAGTCGATGCTTTGCCATTTCTGGTATAAAGTCTACTAAGCTCTGACAACAGCAGACAAACCTGAAATCAGTATTAATGGCGCAATTAATGCTCGGTACTATGAATATATTCAAATATGGTTTGTGTCTACTGGCTTATTGAATGACAGTTGAAGATGGATGAGTATAAATAGCTGAAGTGATTCAAGTGGAGAAGTTCTGGTTACTCTCGCAATTTATACGCTCTCGCATTTTTGATCTGTCATCTCTCAAACTCTCGGGGTAATTTTTCAAGTCAATCTATTTTATATCCCAGCTCTTCAAATCTCGAAGAACTATCCTTGAAGTTCTTAATCAGAAATACCTTCGAGATTTCCTTCTGGTTCACATTAGCAAAATACTCTTATTGTATAAGAAACCATAAGTTTTACAACTCTGTGTGTTGTATTCGTTGAGATATTCGGATCAAAGTCTGTAAAGAACTTTCTATTTGTAGCAGTACTAAAATACGTTTATTTGTAATCAGCATAAGAGTCTGCATATATTTGGTTGCTAGGAGTTCACTTTAAGCGAGGCTTAAGTGAGTGGGTGCTTGCAGAATCTGTAAACATCAAAACCTTCCTGAAAAGGAATAAGGGGATACGTAGAATATTGATATCCGAACTTATAGAAACAAACTCTTGACTCTATCTATTTATTTACTTGCATTGTTATTTATTTACTGTTAACTGTTTAATCGGTTTCTTTACGCACTATTTTATTAACCGAGAAAACAGATTTGAACTGAGAGCCTCAAAGCTGGTCACTCAGCTTTGAGTTAAGCACATGCTTGTAAAACTTTTTTTAAAGGATTTGAAATAGAAAAATCTAAGGAGTTCATTAAACCACCCTTCTGAACTCCTGGGCTTATTTTGTCTCTTATTTCGATCCTATTGATCCTATCAATTGGTATCAGAGCCTTGTCATCTCAGTTATTGAACAGTTTGATCTTCTCTGCTTATATTCAATATGTCTACTTCTCACAATAAAATTCCTATGTTTTCTAAGGATGAGTACGATGATTGGAAGATCAGGATGCAAGCCCATCTAGCCGCTCAGGATGATGACATGTGGTTTGTCATAACAGATGGACCTATGAAGATTATGAAGGCTAATACAGCTATGACCATTACTGCTGGTGCTCCTCAGTGGATAGAGAAGACCAGACTTGAGTATACACCAGAGGATAAAAAGAAAGCCAACCTGGACAACGTATCAAAGGACATACTATACAAGATGTTGGAAAAAAACATGTTCAAGCAAGATAAAGACATGTGCTACGGCAAAATATATCTGGGAGAAGCTGACTCATCTCTACGAAGGCTACGATGAAACAAAGAAAACAAGCTGACGGTTGCTCAGCAGAATCATGAATCTATCAAAATGAGAGAAGGAGAGACGATGACAGAATTTGACGAGAGATTCAGCTCTATCGTGATCGAGCTGACGAGCCTTGGCAAGGAGTATACGAACAGAGAACTGGATCTCAAGGTGATGAGAGCACTGCCAAGGGAGTGGGACGTGAAGACGATGGCGATGAGAGAATCGAAAGATCTGAACAAGCTGGAACTCCACGATCTGTTTGCAAATCTTAAAGCCTATGAGTTCGAGCTGGAAACCAGATCAGAGGCTTGAGCCATCAACCTCACAACCCACAAAGGCTCTTGTTGCTACAGTGTCAGAACAGAGCTCACGAGCAAGACAGCAGAGAAAATAAGCAACGACGCCATGTCCCTCTTCGTAAAGAAGATTGGGAAATTTATGAGAAAGATCTCACAACCCATCTTTTAATTATAACAATGCACATAAATCTAAAAAGATTTCTACTGATCAAAATTGTTATAACTGTGGCAGACCAGGGCATTCTGCAGCTGATTGCAACAGGCACAAGAAAGATGACAAGTGGTCCACAGAGAAAAGAAGAAACAGATTTGAGAAGAGGCCCAACAAGAAGAATGACCGAAAGGTACTCGTTGCTGAGGAAAGCAACAGCAAATGGGCGGACTCAGACTCAGAGACAACATCAAGCAGCTCATGAAGTGAGAGCGAAAAGGAAGAAGTCCACTGCTTGATGGTCAACCAAACTACTGAAGATGAGGTATTCGACTTCTTTAATAGTGAATTTACACGAGAGGACCTCATAAACGCACTTAATGAAATGGTCCATGAGTACAGAAAGCTGTCTCAGACGTTCAAGGAAATTAAAGCTGAAAACAATGGATTGAAAAATAATTCAGCTGAACCAAGAACTGCTCAGCTTGGGGAATCTGACAGTTTACAAACTGAGTTAAGTAAGCTGAAAATTGAGAATGATTCTTTGAGAGCAAAGTCCTGTGAGCTCTCATCTGAAAATGAAAGATTAAATCATGTGATGAGTTCCTGGACTAAGTCTTCGGTTTCCTTAAGTAAACTGCATGAGACCCAGAAGCCATTAAGTGACAAATATGGCTTAGGTTTCAGCTTTGGAGAAAGCATCTCTGAGGAAACATGTACTCAATCAGATCTGGCTGGTGATAAATTCAAGAAAATTAATTTTGTCAAAGCCAGCGTGATACATGACGTTTGTGAGTCGGTCAAGTACGATGATAAGTTCACTGCACAGCTGAACCATAAGGGCAAAAAACGGTATTGTGTTACATCAAGCCTGAGAACTGTAAGCCCAGCTGGCTAATGAACAGACTTGAGAAGGAAAAGGCGAAAGTTGTACCTAAGTCGACTGTTCTAAACCAGCAAAGACGTGGTTCAACGAAGGCTAAATGGGTAAATTTCAGTCCAAGCATGATCTGAATGGTCAAAGTACGAAACCAAAGCTCAAAAGATCGCACAAACATTCAGCACGAACCCTTGTGGACATCCATACTGGGAAAATTGTTAAGGTAATTCAAGTATGGGTCCCGAAAGGGATAATCCGATCTGGATCCAAGTGAAATTGGGTACCAAAAGCTTATTTTTGTGATTACAGGATAACAGGTACATAGCTTCGGAGGATGCAAACAAATGATATCTGGATAGCCGGTGTGCAAGACACATGACTAGCAATCCAAAGCTGTTATCAGATCTGACGCCACACAAAGGAGCCAAAATTGTTTTTGGTGACAACTCACACGGTAACACTGTGGGTAAGGGTAAGCTTACCCATGGTAACATTTCAATCTCTGATGTTCTTCTTGTTGAGAACCTGTGCTATAATCTTATTAGAATAAGTCACCTATATGACAATGGTTACACAGTTAACTTTCAAAAGCACACATGCACAGTCCAGAATCCAGATGGTCTGACAGTATTAGTAGGAAACAGATCGGGGAATACCTACATAGTGAACTGGTCAGAGCATCTGGGATCTGAACAGATTTGCCTAGCAGCTGACTCTTCCAAGAGCTGGCTGTGGCACCAGAGAATGAACCATCTAAATTTAAAAACACTTGCCAATTTGAGTAAGCTTGATTTGGTTTCTGGTTTGCCAAATAAATTTTTCAAAAGATAAGATTTGTTCAACATGTCAGCAGGGAAAACATATTCGTTCTACTTTTAAAAAGAAAAGTGGTAATAGTTCTGCCCGAAGCTTGGAGCTTTTACATATGGATCTTTTTGGTCCAATACCCGTAACCAGCTTAGGGGGAACAAAATACACCCTTGTTGTTGTTGACGATTTTTCAAAATTTACATGGGTGGTGTTTTTAAGATAAAAAAATCAGACCGCTAACCAGCTGATAAAACTTTTAAAACGTTTGCAAAATGACAAATCTTTCAATGTCAACCGAATAAGGAGTGATAGAGGTACTGAGTTTTAAAATAAAAACTATCCTCTTATCTGGAAGATATTGGAATTAAGCATGAGCTTTCAGCAGCTAGAACTCCTCAGCAGAATGAGTTAGCTGAGCGGAGAAATCGCACTTTAAAAGAAGTTGCTCGAACTATGATTGCTGATTCCGGCATTTCTCAAAAATTTTGGGGTGAAGCAGTTAACACAACTTGCTACACTCATAACAGATTGATGATTAACAAGAATCATGGCGTTACCCCATATGAGATCTGGAGTGGCAAGAAACCCGACATTTCTTATTTTAGGGTGTTCGGATGCAGATGTTTCATTCATAACAATGGCAAAATCATCTAGCTGCCTTTGATGCTAAATCTGATGCAAGTATATTTCTTGGATACTCAGCCGTGAGCAAAGCGTTTAGAGTGTTTAACAACCGGAGCTTGACGGTTGAAGAATCAGCTCACGTCGTATTCGACGAAACCAGTTTTCGATCCAATTCAGCTGGGAGCTTAATGACTTGTGTTCACGTCTGGAATCAACCAGCTTTGATGACTCAAGTGAAGACGTGGCACAGATTCGATATTCAGCTGATAACCAGCCAGCACTAGACACACCACACGATGACATCTCAAATGCGCAAGCTGATCTGTCAGGTAACATAGGAGCCATTGATTTGACTAATGTTGACCAAGTGCAGGAACAGATCGCAACCAATGTGCTTGCTGCTGGAGATGAACCGACTATTGGACAAGATGATGCACGAGCTGATCAAGATGAGAACATACAGCTAGACATCCAAGCTGAACAGGGAGCAAATCAATCGGACCTGACCTTCGGTGGAATAGAAATCATCCACGTGAGCAGATCATAGGTAATGTAAATTCTCCTGTTCGCACACGAGGCTAGCTTATGCATGAGTACTTCAATTCAGCATTCATTTCTCATATAGAACCTAATCTGATAGAAGAAGCCTTAGCAGACTCAAGCTGGATAGATGCTATGCAAGACGAACTTAGACAATTTAAGAGTCATTCAGTGATAGGAACTAAATGGGTCTTTAGGAACAAACTGAATGAGGATGGTGTTGTTATTAGAAACAAGGCTAGACTGGTAGCTTAGGATTTTAGACAACTAGAAGGAATAGATTTGATGAAACCTTTGATCCTTTAGCCAGATTAGAGGCCATCCACATGTTTCTTGCATATGCTGCATTCAAAGACTTCAAAGTCTTTCAAATGGATGTAAAGAGTGCCTTTATAAATGGCATCTTGACTGAGGAAGTGTATGTTGCACAACCTCCTGGCTTCGTCAATCATACATATCCAAATCACGTCTATAAACTGGATAAATCTCTATACGGGTGGAAACAAACACCCAGCTTGGTATGAAACACTTCCGAAATTTCTCATTGATCATGATTTTGTAATAGACACAGTAGATAAGACTTTATTTAAATTTGTGAAAAACGATCATGTTCTTTGGTACAAATTTATGTTGATGATATTATCTTTGGGTCAACTAACCCCAAATTGTGCCAGAGATTTTCTAAACTGATGCAGGAAAAATTTGAGATGAGCATGATGGGAGAGCTGACGTTCTTTCTAGGCTTACAAGTCAGACAGCTTGAGAATGGTATATTCATCAATCAAGCTAAGTATACGAAAGAACTGCTGAAGAAATTTTGAATGGAAAACAGTTCAGCAGCAGTTACCCCGATGAGTGCTTCAATCAAACGTGACAAAGATGAAGCTGGAACTGCAATTGAGGTATCTTTATGTCGAGGTATTATCGGCTAATTTCTTACTTGACTGCTAGCAGACCAGACACATGTTTGTTGTTTGTATGTGTGCTAGATTCCAAGCTGAGCCTAAACAATCTTATTACATTGCAGTCAAGCAAATTTAAAAATAACAATCTTATTACATTGCAGCCAAGCAAATTTAAAAATATCTTAAAGGAACTCCCAATGTGGTTCTTTGGTATCCCAAAGACTCCAGTGTTCAACTAATAGGTTATAGTGATGCAGATTACGCAGGTTGTAGGATTGATAGGCGAAGCACAAGTGGTACTTGTCAATTTTTGGGAGATCGCTGATTTCCTGGTTTAGTAAGAAGCAAACATCTATTGCTACGTTCACAGCTGAAGCAGAGTATCTAGCAGCTAGAAGCTGCTGTGCTCAGATCTTATGGATTCAACACCAGCTTAAATACTATGGCATGATGCTTCTGAAGCTCCTATTTTCTGTGACAATACCAGTGCGATAGCCATCACTCAGAACCCTGTGCTGCATTCAAGAACAAAGAACATAGACATAAGGCATCACTTCATAAGAGATCAAGTGCTTAATAAGGACGTCCGGCTAGAGTATGTGTCAACAGATCAGCAAGTTGCTGATATATTCACAAAACCTCTACCAGATGCTAAGTGTCCATATTTTTGAAATATTCTTGGTCTCTTAGAATTGCCTTAATCTATTTTCTGTGTAAGATTTTGCAGGTTGAACATCTTTAGTTTACTTCAGCTTTGGGTCTTCTGTTCAGGGGGAACAACGAGGAACCTCAGGTTTGGTGAACTTCAGCTTTGGGAGAACCTCGGCTTTAGGGGGAACGAAAGATCAGAGTTAATAAGTGCTGAGTCAGCTGAATACGTGTGATCTGAATCTACTCAGCTTACGCGTATATACAGCTGATAATTATATGTGATCTGATCTGAAAGTACCCTAGCTGACAAATTAAAAAGATCAACGGTTGTGATAAATTCAAAATGACGCTTTGTTTTTACTTTTAATCGTACGGGTCAAAATTTCAAAAATCTTTTCAAATTATGATCGCGACATCGGATGAATGACACGTGTGTTGTCATCATGTGAAACGTCACATCCACATTTTTTATCGTACCGCTTCGTATTCCTTGTGATTTCTATACGACTTTTAACATTTCTTCTAACACTTACCTTGCAAGATATTACTATCGTGCTTTCAGTGCTCTTTGTTTGCAGATATCTCATTTCTCAGTGTTTTTCTTCGATCAATCTACTTCAATGGCCGCTTCACTCATTCAGAACGCTCTACAGGTCAACTTTGACTCAGTTTTGAGTCTCTCTGATGAAGGAATGGTTTTGATGTTCGAAACCCTAGAGTTGTCTGGACTCCGTGGATTTCTGGGTTGTTCAGCTGTTATCTATGAACAAGATTTGGAGAACTTATTTTTCAACGCCTTTGTGAGAGAAAATACAAAGATAAGCTCGGTTCAGGGAAAGTTTGTAGAAATTTCTGAGCAGTTTACTGGAGTTTTTGATCTACCATCATAAGGACTGACGTATGTGGATGAGTTGCCTAAATATCTGATAAATGAAGCGAGAAAAGCCTTTTCTGCGAGTGGTGAACCGATTAAGACTTCTTGCAAGAAGAAGGAAATGAAGATAGAGTTCTGTCTGTTGAATGATATACTGGCGAAGACAGTTACAGCAAAGGCTGGATCCTTTGATGCAGTTACTGTTAGAGTAGATTCCCAACTAGCCAACTTGTGACGTGTGGGTTTATAGACTCTTGTATGAAACGATCTTTATATATGATATTCGCATTTGTTTATGGCGTTCTTTATTTTCATTATGATTATAATGTTAACAATTGTGTTGGATAAAGACCTAGAATGCACCATAGTGTATGTTAGATGTGATAGTGGGTATGACGGCTATCATGAAACACATCTAATAGTCACTGTGTATTCTGAACTCGTTCCTAGTCGATTGGGCCGTCAAAATGAGGATAAGGCCGCCCGAGCTTGAGACTAGTATCTGCGATGCGAAGTACCGTGTTTCATTGTTAGGGAACAATGTGATGTTCTGAGCATGCAGATAGATAGTGACCTGGTGATCTATCGAACTACCCTCGTTCGGACTTTCCAAGTGGTTACCATTTGTCGAGTGGAAAAGTCCGAGGTCTTGGTTGTACTGATTAGTCCTCACGACTCGAAACGTCATTGAGACTCTACATGATAGGTGTCTCACTTTGACCCATTTGCCGACTCACTTGGGGTCATTAGGCGGCAGGATTGGGTGAGATCCCGATGCATGTAGGAATCAATGCATCGTTGTCGAGGATTCACCGCTCGCTCTCATGCGTGGATATCCTATGCTATCTGAGTGGATAATAGTGTATAAATCTCTGGCCAGAGTACTAGAAGTGTTTTAGGTAAATGGGTTTACCTAGTTACACTCGCGATGTCACTATTCGATCTCCAAGATGTATGCATAGCTATCGGATCTCTAGCGCTCTCGATTTACCAATGGTCGTTGATCTGATCGGGATATATGTGTTGAAAGGACCGTACTGTACGCTAACCACGACCAACTGGTTCTTGCAGGCACTATCAGTGATACCTAGGGGATCATGGGGCGATGTTGATAGGCGCTTTACCATGATCCGTTGGGCAAGTCCGAAATTGTGATTTCGGAGCCGCAATGGTTGTGGGCCCACGGCTAGCTGT
>KV001031.1:36000-49210 GCA_001598015.1 Dorcoceras hygrometricum | reverse complement strand
CTGTTGTATTATTGCTCTCCGTACTGGGGTTTAACCCCATGTCCCTCCGGGGCTTGGTTGTTCTTGTTGCGTTGTTTTCAGGAAACCCAGGTTCTACAGCTGGTCGTGGTTTTAACCTAGCTGGTGGTGCCCCAGGAGGTGGCTAGTGTGTCCCAGTAGCATATAGCATATATATATATATATGTATCAGTTAGCCAGGGGGATTCCATGCGCTTTGTTGTTGCACCCATAGGGGAATATGATACATATTTGATTTATGTATGCTTTGTTGTTGATTGTTTTATGATTTGGGAAACTTACTTTAAGTATTGTTGTATTTTTAATTATATGTTTAAAACCGTTGGGCCTAAAAGCAAAAATTTTATCCACTTTTTGATAGCTTCCGCATGTGTTTATCTGTTGTGAGCACGAGGCCTGACATTGAAGCTTTCTGTCGTTAAACCAGCTGTTACGAAGTACTCAGATGTATTCTACTCGTCAATTTACAATTAAGGGAACATGTTCAGGTGCAGACGACGAAACGATTCAAACTCTATCAATGTTTAAATTGGAAAGAATCAATGGTGAAGATTGAATCGTACATATTCCTGGAATTAAGGAAACAATGTCAGAGCTATTTTGGGTAAATAGTACACAATATACAGAGGACGTTTTACCGTGTTTGCACAAATATGGAAAGACGACAATTTGGCTCTGATGAAACGCAATTTACCTTAGTGGATCAGTGCATACAGCTGTAATATTATTTTGTTTCCTTAGACTACCTTTATGGCCGTTGGAGGACGAAGAGTATAAATAGATGGAATTTGAATTGAAGAAGCTCTCTGCTGTTACACTCTCCAACACTCTGCCATTCATCGTCTTCATCGTTTTTGAGATTTTTGTTTCTACGCTTTCATTCACAAAAAGCTCACACAGTCACTGGAAAAGACATATTGCAAAATCCTTTGAAGTCCAGTGTTTTAATCTCGAAGAAGAATTTCATCATTGCTCTTAACTATTCTAAATCTTCGAGTCATCTTCTGGTTCACTTGTTGAATCTTGTTTCATAGCTTAGAAACCAGAAGATCTACAGTCTCAAATAGTTGTGTATCTCATTGTTATATTCATATTGAGTCTGTAACGAACTGGCTTTGTGAAGCAGTTCGAAAAACAACATTACTTGTATTCAGCAGCTGCGTCTGCTTGTGTATTGGAGTTGCTAGGAGTTCACCTTGAGCGAGGTTCGGTGACTGGGTGGTTACAGAGGCTGTAAACATCAAATCTTCTAGTGAAACATTCCTGAAAAGGAAGAATGGGAGACGTAGGATATTGACATCCGAACTTCCAGAAACAAATTCTTGACCTTACTCTTTTACATTACTGCATTTACTTATTGCTTTAACTGTTCACTGATTGATTCGCTTATTTCGGCACATTTACTGTTACCAAGAAATCAGCATTAAAACTGAGATACCTTAAATCTGGTAACTTGGATTTAAGTTAAGCGGGTGCTTGTAAAAATTGTTTTAAAGGTTTCAAAAATTTAAAAATACCAAGGAGTTCATTCAACCACCCTTTTTGAACTCCTAGGCCTGTATTTCGAGCCATATTGATCCTATCAAGGATCCTGTGTTTGAGGACGAGCGGGTAGTTCCCGTATACCTCCGAGGCCGAGCAGGTAACACCCGTGTCCCTCTTCTCCCTGCTGGGTTTGTTAGCCGCTATGAGCGAAGTGGGTAGCTCCCACATCTCATGAGTGGGCAACAGCAGGTGGAGCTGTTTGTTTAGCATCTGGTACGGTGTATTGGAGATGAGTGGGTAGCTCCCATGTGCTCAGTATACCCCGTGGCCACTGAATATATTTCCTTTGATCAGATCTTGCTGTTGAGCTGTTGTTGTGATCCTTTGGCTCCCTGCTTTCGGTTGTAGCCTTGATCCCTTGCATAGCATTTGCATATTTATCTGTTGCTTCCTTATGCTGTTTGTATTGCTCTCCGTACTGGTGTTTGACCCCGATGTCCCTCTGGGGCTTGTGTATTGTTGCTTGTATGTGTTTTCAGGTTTCCCAGGTTTCTCTGCTGGTCGTGGCTTTGATCCAGCTGGAGGTGCCCCAGAAGGCGGATAGAGTGTCCCAGTTAGCGTATAGCATATATGTACTAGTATTGTCAGCCGGGGAATGCCCTGTGCTTGTGGGATTCATTTTTAGGCTGTAGTACTTGTATTTGTTTAAATGATGTACTGTTGTACTTAGTGTTTGTATACTGGGATATTTTAAGTATGGTTGTATTTTAAATTATATGTTTTAAACCGTCAGTCCTAAAGCGAAAATTTTCAGCCACTTTTTGTATGCTTCCGCTATTTTTTTGCGTGGTTTAACTCTGAGTAGAGCACGGGGCCTGACAGTACAAGTACCTGCAATCACTCCTCCTGGCGTTCCCTCTGCTTGCTCCCTAGTCATGGAATTCACCTAGGCATGCTGAGGTCCTGAGAACTGGAGCTGGGAAGACTGTCCAAATAGCAAAGGATCAGGCTGCTGGAACGGCCTATGCTGAGCTTCTCCCACCCTCTGCTGCTGAACAGGAAAAGAACGACCTCGAGATGACCCACCGGAACGACCCTACGGTGGGGCAACGGTGTGCTGAGATCCATTCAATGGACACACTCTCGCAAAATGTCCATATTGCCCACAAATGTTGCAAACACCCTGAACTCCTGTACACTGCATCGAGGGGTGTCTGCCTCCACATTGGCCACAAAAGGTAGCCCTAGGACTACTACTTCTGCTCGAACTTCCCGAGCCAGAAGAACTAGAACCCTGATTCTTCTTGAACTGATGGCCAAAAGGCCTAAACCTATGGCGCCCAGACTGCTGTGCTGACTGTTGGGGCTGCTACTGAGATGACTAGGGAAACTGGGGAGGTGGTGCCCCTGGAACACTGGGACGTGAACCTTGCACCGCTGGAGGCTGAACCCGAGACCTGCGGTTCTGTAGCCATTCTTCGATGTCCATTGTCTTGTCCACCACATCCGCATAACTGGTAGGTGAACTCGCCAACACCAAGGAATACAATCCTCGCTGCTACTGAGATGACTAGGGAAACTGGGGAGGTGGTGCCCCTGGAACACTGGGACGTGAACCTTGCACCGCTGGAGGCTGAACCCGAGACCTGCGGTTCTGTAGCCATTCTTCGATGTCCATTGTCTTGTCCACCACATCCGCATAACTGGTAGGTGAACTCGCCAACACCAAGGAATACAATCCTCATTTAACCCTTCCAAGAACTGGTTCCTCTTCGCCCTCTATCGGCCAGACACATGAGGAACGTAGGCAAGAAAAGAAGAAAAACTTCGAGCATACTCACCCACCGACATGGTTCCCTGAACCAAATTATCAAACTCTCGCTCCAGGGCATTCACATAAGACTCTGGAACATACTCCTGATGGAACACCGTACAGGAACTATCCCAAGTAATCCCCGCACCAGTCTCCTCCAGCATACGTGAAGCACCTCTCCACCATCGCTCTGCATTCTTCCTCAGCTGAAAGGTCGCCAAACTCAGTCTTCACTCATCATCATAGCGCACTAACAATACAGTAATATGCTGCATCCAGGACTCAGCATAGGAACTACTCTCGTCACCATCGAAAGTCTGAGGATTCATACGCTGAAACCTCGTTGCAGCTAGATCTTTGGTTGGTTGTGTTGTTGATGGTGCCTCATATCTGGTCTCCAGCTCAAACTCATATGCTTTCAGATTAGCAAACATATCATGCAGTTCAAGCTTGTTCAGATCTTTGAACTCCCTCATCGCCATCGTCTTGACATCCCATTCTCTAGGCAACGCTCTCATCACCTTGAGAGCCAACTCTCTGTTGCTATACTATTTTCCAAGACTGGTAAGCTCTATCACAACATAACTGAATCTTTCATCAAACTCCGTCATGGTCTCTCCTTCTTGCATCTTAATGGATTCATAATTCTGTTGAGCAACAGTCAACTTTTTCTCCTTGGTTTCATCATTTCCTCACATATTTGCGTCAACTTCTCACAAATCTCCTTGGTTATTTTTGCAGGTCTTGATTTTGCTAAACATATTCTTGTCCAGCGTCTTGTAAAGAATGGCATTCGCCACGTTATCCAGAGTTGCCTTTTTCTTGTCCTCAGGTGTATACTCCATTCTTGTCTTTTCTATCCACTGAGGAGCACCAGCTGTGATCGCCATCGCCTATTAGCCTTCATTATCTTCATGGGTCCATCTGTAATGATGTACCACATGTCATCATCTTGCGTGGCTAAATGGGCTTGCATCCTGATCTTCCAGTCGTCATACTTCTCCTTAGAAAACATAGGAATTTTGTTGTGAGAAGTAGACATATTGAATATATAATCGTAAAGATCAGACTGTTCAATAATTGAGAGTGCGGGCTCTGATACCAATTGATAGGATCAATGGAATCAAAAATATAGTTAAAATGAGCTTAAGAGTTCAGAAGGGGGGGGGGTTGAATGAACTCCTATTGATTTTTGATTTTTTGAAACCTTAAAACAGTTTTTACAAGCCTTGCTTAACTCAGATCTGAGTGACCAGATTTGAGGCTCTCAGTCCAAAGCTGTTCTCTCGGTTAACAATTAATATACGGAAATAAATCGATTGAACAGTGAATAGTTAAGAATAAATACGATACAAATAATGTAAAAGTGCAAGGGTCGAGAGTTTGTTTGTGGAAGTTCAGATCTGAATTCCTGGAAGTAACTGTTCTGATATGAATTTCGTTCCCGAAATCTGACAAATAATAACTGAAAATACTCTGAATGGATTCTGCACAAAACTGAGTTCGTTCTCATCTGATAAGATCGGATCTGAAATATATCTCTTGAACAAATATAACTGGATTTGTTACCGTAGCCTCTGAATCAAATCTGATACCATCTGATCTGAACTACTTAACCCGATAACTGACCCAAATACCCAAATCTGATATACTCTGAAACTGATACAATCGAATCTGGGTTGCTCTCATCTGGTTTTCTTGGTTCTGATATGAATCTGAATATACTGTTCCCAAATCTCTCGGATCTGAATACTTATCCCGATAACTGAGATCTGAAATCCTCTGTTAAATACTCTTTGCTATTCTCTGATCTGATAAACTTATCCTGTTAGCTCAAATCTGATAAAAGCTCTTCCCGATAAATTTATGATTACTAACAGTCCAGATCTGAAATACTTCCTTCTCTTCTGCGAATACTTAACATCCTGATCTTAGTATTAATTTCAGTTCTTAGTCTTGTTTTAGTTATCACCAAAACTTATAAATTTTATCTTAACAATTTTCCCCTTTTTGGTGATGAGCTCTTCCCGATAAATTTATGATTACTAACAGTCCAGATCTGAAATACTTCCTTCTCTTCTGCGAATACTTAACATCCTGATCTTAGTATTAATTTCAGTTCTTAGTCTTGTTTTAGTTATCACCAAAACTTATAAATTTTATCTTAACAATTTTCCCCTTTTTGGTGATGACAAAACTTAGCAGCCTACGACTTAAAAGATACAAAAGATATAGCTCGAAGTCGCGGTATGTATATATATATTCAAAACTGTGCTAAGTACAAGAGATTTGTACAAAGAACTGAAAACTATTAAAATCTGAAAGATCTGCATCTGTCCAGATCTGTCCACTGTTTAGAGTCCTAGCCAGTATTGAAAACCTCTTGATCCTTCTCTTCAGTGAGATCCACTGCCACCTCTTTTTCTCTGAGGTTCGCTCCTACTACCACCACCACCAGGTCTGCTCCCTCCATCTCTAGGTCTGCTTCTATCATCAGGAGGAGGCTGCTGACCTCTACTACTTTCCCTCTTTTTGGCATCACCGCCCCTATTGATGTATGCGATGAGTTCAGACAATCGGGAACTGACGTGAGCAATGCCTGCTGGGATTCCTGACAAAAATCATTTAGATCAGTTTTAGAGTCTTGAATTCCTGTGTTTGCATTCGGAGATCATTTAGATCTTGCGTCAAGACAGCAATTTGAGTCCTGACTTCTCTCCGGAACTCAATCATTTCAAGCGATAAAGCTGCCTTTCGAAGCTGTACCTCCTGTCGGGCATTGTTAATAAGACCTCTAAGACATTTCCTGCCGGGTATTAGCTTCTGCAAAGGCGCTCTCAAGATTATAGATCCTCGATGATAGATTGGTCTTAAGATCATATATGCTGTCGTTAGTCTGCAATTTCTTAGCTTCTGCAAAGGCGCTCTCAAGATTATAGATCCTCGATGATAGATTGGTCTTAAGATCATATATGCTGTCGTTAGTCTGCAATTTCTCAAGTGAAATCTGATTGACAGATGTTTTGAGCTGAGCAAAAGACTCTGTGATATCTGTAGTAGGAATAGCAGCAGCGGGAAAGGAAAGCTGAGGAATGGCAGTAGTGGACTATTCGATTTGAGGAATATCAGCAGTAGGAATTTGAGCACGCAATGTCTCTTCATTGTGAGGAATATCAAGAATAAAAATCCATCTGAGACTCACTGGAAGAACTAGTACTCAAATAATTTGGATCTGGATGGCTAGAAGAAGAACTGGAACTAGAATATATCAACTGTACATCTAAACCTCTTCGAAAAACACCACAAAAATCCATCTGGTCTTCTTCTAAACTCAAAACTGGTCCTACGGGAACTATATCTTTGCACAAATTAATTGTTCCAACTGGCTGTAGATGGCCAAAAAGTGAAAACTATATAACATCTGTACAAACTTGAATCCAGCCCCATCGTACACAGAAAGGCGGTCTGTAGTCCAGATCTTGTACTGGATCAATGAACATACAGACCGGAGCAAAATCAGCCACAGATGGCTGCTGCTTCTCACAGGAGATAGTTTTTCTGTACATGGGTATCCACCGATCCGAGTCCTCTACAACCTTCCAAGATCCATCAGTTTTCAGCAGTCGCCTTATCCAGCAAGTAGATCTGGTGTTAGTATTGGATCTGACAATGACTGCTCCACTATCTACCTTAGCTCCATCAAACAATTTAGCGCTGCACGACCGTTACCATTCCAGCTTGTGCTCTCTTTTCTTCTTCAGTAATGTCTCCAACGCATTTCGGTGAGCAGCCAAGAGCAATTCCAAAACTTGAAGATCAATAGCTGTCGTGGGCTGACCGGAAACAAAATTCTTGTGTCGGGCCTCCAAAAATTTTCGCAACAGCATTTCTCTATACTTAGCAACTATGTACATCCGTCTCTTCACAGCTGTTTCCAAAGAATCTGTTTCATCCCAAGCTAACATATGTTCTTCTTTATTGGCTAGATCTGAAACTGATTGCATGGCTTTCAAACTGCTTAGACTAAAAGAATGAAATAATGAAGGCATCTCCTCTATGACTTTCTCCCTAATCTGTACAAGAAAATCTATGTCGGTGCAAATCAAAGAAAACATTTATCGGGCCGGGTGCCCTTTTATTTCATCTTTCTCGACAAGTGGCCCCTTCCCCTTATTGGCAATAGCAATCTGAGGAAGACTGTCCTTGTACCAATCTCCGTCCTTGACTCCCTTAAAATCAATACCAAGTCCAAATTTGATTCTTGTTGGCTCGGCAGCAGTCACAGATGGCAACATCATATTGTCTGGAATCTACGCCAAAAGATCATCAATGGACATGGACTCTTCATCAGACGAATATTTCTCAGTACACGCCAGAACCTTGCTCAAGGGCTCTGTGTCCTCAAAGTCAGTAATCTTCTCCAGGATCATTCCCTCAGCAGCCATCGGCTCTATGTCCTTCTCTGTTTCAGCCTCCTTCTCCTTCTCTGTCTCAAAGCCGCAGTCTCACTAGTCTCCGTTACCACTGGTTCCTCCAAATCCAGTTCCCCTGTCTCAATCTCAGCAGTTTCCGCAATCACCTGATGAATAATGTTATCAACAATTTCATCATCAGAACCTTCTTGCATCACCAATTTCCTCTTTGGTGCGCGTCGACGTTGAGCGCGAGAAGTTGCAGCAGGAATCATAGAGATTGGTTCAACAACTTGATCCACAGTAACCATGGCCAAGTTCGCTTCTGCGGGAGCTGGTCTCCCCACAGTTGTCCTCTTATTTTTAGCAGCGAGCTCACCAACAGCAGGAGCTGGTCTCCTCTTTGGTGCAGCCTTCTTAGCAACTGGTTCCGCTGGCTCATCCTCATCAGCAAAGAGATTTTTGTTCTTGACAACATAAGTGCCAACAGTTTTCACTGTGAGAATATTCAGAGGTGGGAAGGTATTTGCCTCTCCAAGAGTCAGATTTGGAGCACTCTTCAGCAAGACACAAACTTGAGCGGCAAAGCCCTTGGCTTGCTTTGAGTACTTGGTTACCATCTCCTTAAAAATATCAAACAGAATCTTGCTCCAATTGATTTTCAGGCCAAAATGAATGGCCGTCATCAGAAGAAATCTCTCATGAGTAACAGCGTCGAAGGACCAACCTTAACAGTAACAGATTTTGCCAGGATATCATTCAACAAGCGAAATTCAAACTTCATTTCCCTCTTCTTGCAAGAGGTCTTAACCGGCTCACCAGATTTAGAAAATATGCTCTTTGCATCATACACCAAATCCTTCGGTACGTCATGCATATCTGTAAATCCTACCATCGGTAACTCAAACGCATCGGCAAACATCTCCTCAGATATTCCAACAAACTTTCCCTGACGGAACTGATAATTTCATTTTCCCTAAAAAAGGCAGTATCAAATAACTGTACCAATTATTGTTCATACAGAAAAGAGGGGCATCCCAGAAAACCTCAAAGATCGGTAGATTCAAGGGCTTTGAACATGTTAACCATGCCCTACTCAGGAAAAGTCAGCACTGAATCAAAGTTTACTTGAAGAGCGTTCACAATCAAAGATGAAGCCATTTCTGTAGGTTGATTGGAGAGAAAGGCGTCAAAAATCGATTATCTGCAAAGAGAAAGCACTGAAAGCAAGAGAATACGAAAGCAATTTTTCGCAAGGTAAATGTTAGAGATAGTTGAAACGCCGTATATAAGATAAAGAATATGAAATGGTACGCGTTTACAATGTTGATGTGACGTTTCACATGATGACAACACACGTGTCAATCATCCGATGGCACGATCAGATTTTGAAAAGATTTTGTAATAATTTTAAATTTTAACCACAAGGGATAAAAAGTAAAAATGAGCGCCATTTTAAGATTACGTCACAGCTGTTTATTGTATCAGCTTGGGTACTATCAGATCTGATAACTTATAAGCATCAACTGTATATACGCGAAATCTGAATAGATTCAGATCTCACGCATTCAGCTGACTCAGCACTTATTAACTCAGATATGTTGTTCTTGTTAGAGTATGTGACCAACTAGCCAACTTGTGGTGTGTGGGTTCTTGTTGACTCTATGTAAAATGATCTTTATTTATGAAATTCGTATTCTTTTATGGCATTATTTATCTTCATTATTTTATAATGTTAACAATTATGTTGGATAAAGACCTAGAATGCACCATAGTGTATGTTAGATGTGATAGTGGATATGATGGCTATCATGAAACACATCTAATAGTCACTGTGTATTCTAAAATTGTTCCTAGTCGATTGGGCTGCCAAAATGAGGATAAGGCCGCCCGAGTTTGAGACTAGCATCTGCGATGTGAAGTACCACATTTTATTGGTAGGGAACATAGTGATGTACTGAGCATGCAGATGGATAGTGACCTGGTGATCTATCGAACTACCATCGTTCGTACTTTCCAAGTGGTAATCATTGGTCGAGTGGATTAAGTCCGAGGTCTTGGTTGTACAGATTAGCCCTCATTACTCGAAACGTCATTGAGGCTCTACATGATAGGTGCCTCACTTTGACCCGTTTACCGACTCAGTTGGGGTCATCAGGTGGCGGGGTTGGGAGGTCCCGATGCATGTAGGAGTCGATGCTTCGTTGTCGAGGATTCACCGCTCGCCCTTGTGCGTGGATATCTTATGCTATCTGAGGAGATAATAGTGTAACAAATCTCTGGCCAGAGTACTAGATGTGTTTTGGGTAAATGGGTTTGCCTAGTAACACATGCGATGTTACTATTTTATCTCCAAGATGTATGCACGGTTATTGGATCTCTAGCGACTCTCGATTTACCAATGGTCGCTAATCTGATCGGGATATTTTGTTGAAAGGACCGTACTGTACGCTAACCATGACCTACTGGTTCTTGCAGGCACTATAGTGATACCTAGGGGATCATGGGGCGATGTTGCTAGACGCTTTACCATGATCCGATGGGTTACTCCGAAAATGTGGTTTCGGAGTCACAAATGTTGTGAGCCCACGGCTAGCTGTATCCCTGAACCATTGACGGTCACACAAGTACTGGTTTCTCAATTCCCGTACGGAAATTAAGCTCAATTTGTTGAGTATAGTAGGAGGAAGGATGGAAGTGCGACTTCCTAAAATTAAATAGGGTCAAAATACAATTTCCCTAAGTTTGGACTAGTTTGACTATCCTTAAAGCTTACAGGGGCCAAACTGCTATTTTGGATTAGGTGGTCCGAAAAATTGTTTTCACATCATAATGCTCAGTTTTGTAAATTGTGTAGATCGGTCCGATCTGATCGTCGATCAGGATTATGATGGAGCCACAGTGATGGACTTGAAACCAATATGCACCCTGGGCCTGGGCCCGACCCAAGCCCATTAAGCTAGTTCAAGCCCATGGAAAATCTATAAATAGGGACCCTGGGGTATTCATTTGAAACACACCAAAAGCTCCTCAGCTTATAAATTTCTCCCTTCCTCTCCTCTCCTCCCCGCCGCCGTGGCCGTCGCCGCCCGCCGCCGACGCCGCCGTCGTCGGAATTTTTTCCGACCGTTCCGGCGAGGAGATTCCGTCCGTGAAATTTTCGTCTGTATTCTAGTGCAAACCGGCGAAGTTATTGAGATTCCAGTGGTGGACAGGATTAGGAGGCCGAAATCGATCAACCGTTGAAGTGCCAATTTCCTCGTGAAATTGGTCGGAGCCAGACGCCTAGACACCAGCAAGGTACTGTTCTGAACATTTTATGAATGTTTTTATTCAATTATATAGGTGTATTGACCGTTCCCGAGCTCCAATTTTAAATCTTTCGCTGCACCCCGGGAGGGGGATCCGGATCCGCCGCTGCGCCAACAGTGGTATCAGAGCTTTGGCTCGGATCTGTCAATACACTATTTCTGCCTGAATTGCATCAGATCTCAGTTTTTAAAAAAAAAAAAAAAAATTCTGGCCTCACGTAGCCGCACGACCGCCGCACGCCGCAGCCTGCCGTTGCTCGCCCGTCGTGCACGGCTTGCGCACCCGCCGCACGCAAATTGCGGCGGGGATCGCGGGATCCTGCGTGTATCCCGTGGGCACATTGCGGCTAGCGTTGCACGCCCGTCGTGTTAGAGTAGATGCCCAACTAGCCAACTTGTGGCGTGTGGGTTTTATAGACTCTTGTACAAACAATCTTTATATATGATATTTTATGTTCCTAGTCGATTGGGCCGTCAAAATGAGGATAAGGCCGCCCGAGTTCGAGACTAGTATCTGCGATGCGAAGTACCATGTTTCATTGGTAGGGAACATTGTGATGTTCTGAGCATGCAGATAGATAGTGACCTGTATCGAACTACCCTCGCTCGGACTTTCCAAGTGGTTACCATTTGTCGAGTGGATAAGTACGAGGTCTTGGTTGTACTGATTAGTCCTCACGACTCGAAACGTCATTGAGACTCTACATGATAGGCGTCTCACTTTGACCCGTTTGCCGACTCACTTGGGGTCAACAGGCGTCGGGATTGGGTGAGACCCCGATGCATGTAGGAGTCGATGCATTTGTCGAGGATTCACCGCTCGCAGACATGCGTGGATATCCTATGCTATCTGAGGGGATAATAGTGTATAAATCTCTGGCCAGAGTACTAGAAGTGTTTCAGGTAAATGTGTTTACCTAGTTACACTTGCGATGTCACTATTCGATCTCCAAGATGTATGCATAGCTATCGGATCTCTAGCGACTCTCGATTTACCAATGGTCGTTGATCTGATCGGGATATATGGATTGAAAGGACCGTACCGTACGCTAACCACGACCGACTGGTTCTTGCAGGCACTATCAGTGATACCTAGGGGATCATGGGGCGATGTTGCTAGACGCTTTACCATGATCCGTTGGGCAGGTCCGGAATTGTGATTCCGGAGCCACAATGGTTGTGGGCCCACGGCTAGCTGTATCCCGGAACCATTGAGGGTCACACAAGTACTGGATTCGAGATTCCCGCACGGATACTCAGCTCAATGTGTTGAGCATGCAAAGAGTATTTTGGGGAGTGTGACTTCCTAAAGGTCAACAGGGGTCAAATCGGGATTTTTGCGATTTAGGGTTATATGATCTGAAAAATTGTTTTTCACATCATAACATTCAATTTCAAAAACTGAGTCGATCGGTCCGATCTGATCGGCGATCGGAGTTACGATGAAGTCGCAGCGATGGATATCGTCATTTGGACCCGGGCCCGTTGGGCCGGTCCAAGTCCATCATTAAGTCTATTTAATTAGACTTAATGACTTCATTGAATATAACACTTGACACATTGTTGTTAAACCCTAACCCTAAGCTATAGTAGCCGCCTCCCTCCTCTCAAAAGCCGCCGCCGCCGTCGCCTCCACGCGCCGCCGCCTTCGCCGGAAAAATTGTTTCC
Organism: Dorcoceras hygrometricum; assembly: GCA_001598015.1. Taxonomy (NCBI): domain Eukaryota; kingdom Viridiplantae; phylum Streptophyta; class Magnoliopsida; order Lamiales; family Gesneriaceae; genus Dorcoceras; species Dorcoceras hygrometricum. The sequence continues at coordinate 36,503 of KV001031.1, read as the reverse complement.
GGCCAACTCGACGAGGAGAATCCGTTCGTGCCGATCTCGTCAGGGCTTCTAGTGTAGCCTGACGAAGGATTCTCGGATCTGGTCGTGGACCGGATTGGCGTAAACTACCGCAATCTACCGAGAAGAGCCGGGTTCTTGAAACACCGGTTGGAGCCAGGCACAAGTGCCACCAAGGTAATCCGCTTAAACATCCTATGAATGTCGTAGCTTGTTTATGAATTTTTCGTATTGATCGTCTCCCGGCCTTCATTGTTTGTTCTTCCGCTGCCTAGCCGGGGGGCGGATCCGGATCCCCAACAGTGGTATCAGAGCCAGTGTTTCCCGGATCTGATCAATATGTATTGCCATAATTGTATCTAACTTCTTGTTTTTCAGAATCGAAACGAAAAAGGAATCGAAATTCCGGTTGAAATCGCCGCCGCACATGGTGGTGCGCCAACCCCCCACCGCGCATATATGCGCGCGCGCTTCGCCTGCGCGCTTGTCGCGCTAGGCGGCCGACC
>KV001023.1:265680-294768 GCA_001598015.1 Dorcoceras hygrometricum | reverse complement strand
TCTCTCCCTTTTTGATTTACACAAAACCTCAAATCAACGATGCATGTTCTAACAATTCTCTCCCTTTTTGTGGGAATCAAAAAAAGATCGAATCTGCTGGTCTTCCCATTTTAAAACAAAAGCTCTCCCCACACTGTTACAGCAAAAACAATGTAACAGCAGGAGTTTTAACTTTGAAAAACGAAAACAGCATTGGGAAGCACCATATGCAACAGTATATGATTTTGAAAACAGGAGCTGATGCATTTGCTCAAATTAACAAAGACAGTGACGCCACTCTCCCTGTCTTTTATAACATGAGCTCAAATCATTTTTAAAATCAAAATTTTGCATCAGCTGAATCCGCAATACAGAACAATTTAAAATACATCAGAGCATCGAAATATTTCAAATAACAAGTGCTACTGAGTTACTCAAAGTTATGAAGAACCAGTACAGAGAACAGCTCAGATTTTTCATTCTTCTATCTCGCCCCATGTGCTTGTCACTGAGCCTCGCTCCAAGTGATCTTACAGCACAACGAAAATAGAAGCTTGGCATCTGCACGAGACTCGCGCATCCCCACAGTTCATCAAGCGAAAAATCGGTTCTATATAAAAACAGATCTGGCCTTCATAAAATAAGTTTCTCAAGACATTTAAAACTTTAAAATCATAGCACATGTGTTTTAAAATTAGTGCTCGTTCAAGAACAAACCTGCTCTGATACCACTTGTTGGTCCGATTAAATAGGATCAAAAAGATAGCAGGCGCTGTTTTGACAACCATTAAAATTTTGCGCGCTGCTAATACTTGAGCTGCAATAGCTCGTTGTTCTTGAACAAATACAAGGAGCAAAGCACCGGATACAGATCTGGTATGATTTAAAAATCATGCGGAAAATACCAGAACTGAATCCTATATTTAAAACAACTCAAACAGATTTATGTACAACATAAATCTGTTCGAGACTTGTGTGCTTGTGTGCTGCTGAAATGTTATGCGATGCTAAGTAAAGAGCAAGTGCTGATTTGTTATGCGTGCGTGCTGATTTTTGTTTATGCGTGTATGCGTGCTAAAGTAAATCGAATGCTGAATGAATAACAGAACACGATACAAAACACAGCATATTTGTTTCTGGAAGTTCGGATATCAATATCCTACATCTCCCCTTCTTCCACCTAGGAAGGCTCCACTAGAAGATTTGATCTTACAACTGCGTGTACAGACCCAATCCCACAGCCAGCAGCTGTGAGAACTCCTAGACTCCACAAATGCACAACAGCCTCAACTGTGTGACTGACTACATACACAAGAGTTTTACGTCTTCATGCTTGGACGGGAACTGTAAACAGATTTCGAGATTCATTCACAAACAGATGTGAATGAATCCGGGTGTGTGAGATTGATACAATGTAGCTCTCAAACTCTCTGTTTTTCTCACACACGAGGGACAAGCTCTAACAAGCTAATCTAGACTCAGCAATCAACTCTCGTGAAAAGCTCCTCTCTAATGGCGGTCGATTGCTTCGTCTATCTCTTCTTTTTCCCTCTGTTGGTGCACTGTGCAATTGACTTAATCTCTGCGATAGCTTCACAGTGACCAACCTCACGAACACTTCTTCAATGGCGTCGCCTCGAATATATAGCCTCTGTAGAATTTCTTCCCGTTGGATAGCTTCCAAATCTGTTCAGTGCTTCAACTGGCTAATTTGTCTTCTTTCCATTTTAGTGCAACGCTCCTCTGTAAAGTACCGACAAGGGAACAGTACTTGCGTCCTTTTCTTTTGCAGGCTTCTTGTCGCTTTCGCCATTTGAAATTAGCTCAGCAGTTGACATCCATCTTTGATAATTCTTCGTAAGTTGTCAACTGCTTCGCTGCTGATTCTTTCTTCAACTGCTGCGCTTTGCTACTTCTACAATTCTTTGCGCCTGGATTTCTTGCGACTGGACACTGTAGCTCGCGACTGAATATATAGCAACAGCTGATACAAATAAGCTCTCGACTGGATGCTGCTGTTGCTTGCGTCTTCATCTTGCGACTGGATACTCAAACACTGCGTCTGGAAATATTTGCGTTGCGACTGAATCCACTGTAGCTTCGACTGCTGAAATATCAACGCAAAGTCTTCCTGCTGAATTTTTATCGCAAGAGCAAAATGCTGTCGTATCAACTTATGTAAACGACATCGTTTTGCTATCGCTAACTCCAAATAGCATCTGCTGGTTGCACTGTAGCTTGAGACTGAATATCTCCTCTACGACGTCGCTTCCTCTTGCGTCTGGATGCAAGCTACCTGCTGATTCTTGCGTCTGGATGACGTTACCGATGACGTCATCAACAACTAATCCATCTGCTGAATCTCAACACGACGTCGCATCGTCTTTTGCGTTTCGCTTCGTCTGCTGATAGCCAACTGCTGATTGTGATGACATCAAGGCTGATGTCATCACAGCTCATTCCATATCTAGCGCATCTCTTCTCATCTGCTGAATCTTCATCTGCTGATCACTGTAGCTTCCTGCTGAATGATGACGTCACTGCTGATGTCATCAACAAAGCGCTCCAGCTGATCTTCTTCATAGCTCCAGTTCCAGCTTGCGATTCTTCATAGCTTCTTGCTTCTTGGATAGCGACTGTTGATAGATTCATCAACAGTACTTATAAACGCTACTGCTAACAGATTCGTCAACAGTAACTTGCTCATCTTCTTCTTGAATAGATTTCTCCAGCAAGATTCTGGAAAAACCTCGGGGAATTCGTTCACTACTTCAACATCTGAAAGTGAAGGTTTACTGGTAGCTACTAAAGAGGATAGACTTATCAAAAATCCTAATCCTCCTTTCCTCAAACAATTATGTGCCTTGAGAGCTGAAATAATTCAAGGGATTTTACACATCTGACCAACCTCGAAGGTGAACCAGTCTCCTCTTGGAGGTTTCACCACTACGGTTCTAAGCTTGAAATCTATCACGACTCCGTATTTAGTCAACCAATCCATTCCTAGAATTAGATCAAACTAAGGCATCGGTAAAACAATTAAATCAGCAGTAACTGAATGCCCTTGAAGTCTAAGTTCTAAGTCACGAAAAAAGTTATGGGATACCAGCTCTTCCCTAGAGGGCACTGTTATGAAAAATCCTATAGTCACCTGGTATGGTCTAACAGGTAATTTCTTAGCAAAATCTGCTGCTATAAATGAATGCGTGGTGCCTGAACCTATCAGAGCTAAAGAGGGAATTCCAGCGATCAAGATCTTACCCGTAGCCACTATAGAGTCTGGATTGGCTTGCTCAGTCGTCATGACGTAAGCTCTACTGGTCACCAACTATTTCGTCTTTGGGCAGTCCTTAATAACATGCCCTGGCAATCCACATCTGTAACAAACATTCTGTCCCTTTCTACAAGGACCAAGGTGGTTCTTCTGGCACTTGGGGCACTGAGGTCTATTGCCGACTGCTGAAACCGCGCTAATGGGTTGCACAACCAAAGGTTTCTGCTCCTGAGGCTTCGGTTCTTGCGACCGCTATTGATTCTTATATGGCTTCTTGGGTGGTCGCTGGTCTTTCTGCTGAAATTCCTGTCTCTTCAGCTGTCGCTCTTCCCCAACAGCTTTCCAATCTTGATCAGCTCTTAGAGCCTTATCCACCGCTCCTCGATAATCTTTTGGTTCTACCAGCCTCACATCATGCCTGAGCGCTGGTTTCAATCCATCGACAAAATGTCGCAATTTCTCCTTAGGATCAGCTCCAATCAACGGTACAAAATAACATCCTCGTTCGAACTTTTGAACATACTCCTGGACAGTCATGTCCCCTTGCTTGATCATCAAGGACTCTCTTTTCAATTCAAACCTCTTATCCTCTGTGAAATACTGTTCAAAGAACACCCGCTTGAATTCCTCCCAAGGGAGATTTGTCACATCTACGGTTAACTTTTCTCCTTCCCACCAGAGCATTGCATCATCCCTCAACATGTAGATTGCACATCTGGATCTTCTAAGTCTGGCGTCTGAAGATACTCAAATATCACCTCCATTGATTTAATCCAGCTTTCGATGACGAACGGATCTGTGGTGCCACTAAACTCCCTTGGCTTCTGTTTTCGAAATCGTTCTTGAGGGTCATCATTGCTAGGTCCTCTACTACTGGGATTGACCTTTGCCTCTCCCATGCTGTTCTACCAGCAACCTTAGAAGTTGGGCAATACTAGCGTTACTATCAGGACTGGATTCATCTACTGGGATATTTCTCCCTCTTCCTCGGCCAGACATCTTAATCTATAGCCCGTAATCCACCACATAAGAACATCAGAACATGCAAGAATCAAAAATACATGCTCTAAAACATAAAATAAAACTCACTGCCTCGAAGAGACGGTCGATGAAATCTGTTCCAGCAAGGAGTGCGTGTGTTTATCTCTGGACCATGCTCTGATACCATGTTTGTGACGCCCAATCCTCATGGGAATCACGGGATCAAAGAAAAGGAAATAAAAGGAAATAGAAGGGCTGAATAATAAATAGAACAAGCTGTATTGTCTTGCTCAAAATAAAATCAAAGTACAGTTGTTGGCGCCAAGAAATTAAAATCAATTTTCATTACAATTTCGAAGTACAAAATGCGAAGTCGCGATATTACAACTACTGAACTCTATTTGAATTCATCTTTGTTGTAACGGATCTCAATACAGATTTGACTAAGATCAAAGAAAAAAAAAACAACAAAGTACAAATGAACATCGCGGAAACGCAGGCCTTCGATAAACACTAACACGCCGCTACTGGTTCAAACTCCACCTCCCATCTGCTCCGTCGCGGACTCACCTGCACCAAGAAAGCTAGTGAGCCTAGGGGCTCAACAAGCAAAACTGAGAGTAACAAAGCACAATATATGCAGGTGCAATACATAAGACATCATAGTTTAAAGGAAGTCATAAAACATCATTCATCGTCAACATCTCTTCTGGGAATAAGATCAAATCCCAGCGTTATCATTTCGTTAGACTTATGGCTCAGAAGCTCTACTTAGGTCCCATTGCACTCGATCGAATGACTACTGATATCAGTTACAATATGGTGAAATCTCACCTAATATGAAGGGGAAACCGACCCTCTCGTCTGCTGCTCACCCTTCCATTATGGACCGTCTGTTATCTTTGCCATAAATCCTAAAGTCTGAACATTTTCTTCCTTTAAACAACTACTGAACGATGCCAGATCTTAACATCAGGGTTCACTTCATTTTAAATCATTTTCGATCAAAACATTTTTCACTGAGCATCCAGTTGAGACAGGGAAATTAGTCTTTGGTAAGAAAATTCAGACATTGTATATATATAAATCAGTCGCAAAACACAGGAACCAGTCGCAAGACACAATACCAGACGCAAGGTACAGGAACCAATCGCAAGACACAATACCATACGCAAGGTACAGGAACCAGTCGCAAGACACAATACCAGACGCAAGGTACAGGAACCAGTCGCAAGACACAATACCTGACGCAAGGTACAGGAACCAGTCGCAAGACACAATACAAGACGCAAGCAACAGTAAACCTGTGGCAAGCAAACCAGTCGCAAGCAACAGTAAATCAGTCGCAAGTAAACCAGTCGCAAGCAACAGTAAACCAGTCACAAGCAAACCAGTCGCAAGACTCAACGACTGAACACAACACTTAGGAATATGGTCAACACAAGGGTGACTGCTGAAATGGGAACTACTGATTACGAACGTAGTACCGCATCAGCTCAATCAACAACTACGTTACCAGTTATCGCCTATCAAACCAGACTTAACTACTGATTCAATTAGCAACTACGATTAAATAGCGTCAACTTCCGATGATACCATCTACCAGAAGAAAAAGAAGGAGGACTTTGCAAATTTACGATGAAATATAAACCTGAAATGCTCAGGGTTTAAAATAACATCAACATCTTCAACGTCAACTTCAAAAACAAATTTTTGAGTTCCAACATAACCCACTGTGAACCCGAACATTAAACATTCATATCAATATCAGCAGAACATGAACAAAGGCTGATATTAAGCATAACTTAGGCAAGAATCATGAAACAAAACGAGAACAATACATATGCTTTCATGGCGTAGCAAGAATCAGATTTACTTGCCTCAATAAGAAGGAATCACGAGATACAGCAGGTCACGAAGAGAGAGTCCTCCCGAGCACGACGATAAGCTTCCTAATTTCTTTGATGCAAAAATGAGTATTATCTTGCAAAGGAATGGACTTATAGCTCACAAGGACAACGACATGGGGGTCTGACTTGCAACAGGGAGAAATACTTGAGTAGGCATGGTAAACCATGCGTATTTCAGAAAATTTTACTTAAAATTCCCTGTCAATATTTTGATTTGTAAAAGTACTACCAAATCTGAAACTTAACCATTCCCCCATCCAACATCATTTTATTTGTAAAGTTTGAAAATTGCTTAGCCATGCTCGGGTGACAGCTGATCGGATCTCTGCACCTTATGAAATCTGAAAATGAGAAATCAGCTATTCGAACAAATAAAAAATGCTGAAATATGAAATTAGAAATGGGTTCTCAAATTATAAGGATTTAGAATTTGTGGTCTTATGGATTTTGGGGCGTTACAGCCATTGGGATTCAGCCAAATCTATGAGAGCTTTACTTGCTACTCTACTGTCGTCAAACTTTGTCAATCGACTTGAAGTCATCTGGGATTCATATTGGACATATTTATCAGATGATATTTTATACAGAAAACGTAATCTGCTACAACACCAAGGTATCATGCACTAGTAAAACTTAATATCTCTTATTTTTGATATATATATATATATCTGTGTGTGTGTGTGTGTGTTCATTTACTTAAATGTATTTTTTTTGTGTGTTTAGAAATGCAACTGAGTGATGATGAAATTAAAAGTTATGCCTTGGTTGAAATCGAAAAACTGTTGCAAATCTATGGAAAGAGTTTGCGTGAATTCCAATCAATGCCATTTCCTAGTGATCAATATTTCCAGTCTTCTCGAAATAGATTATTACATGATGAGCTGCGGTTTGATAGAAGATCTTTGTCTGAAGAACATGATAATCTCCTTAACAGTTTGAACTCTGAACAACGTCATACATACGATACGATAATGACTGCAGTTCATTCAAATAATTGAGGGGTTTTCTTTGTATATGGATATGGAGGTACTGGAAAAACTTTTTTCTGGAAGACTTTTTCTGCATTCCTGAGGTCCAAGGGAGAGATTGTCTTGAATGGCATTCGGTGGTATAGCATCTCTTCTTTTTCCTGGTTGAAGAACTGCACATTCCCGCTTTTCCATTCCATTTAATCCTAATGAGGAATCAACATGCAATATCAAACAAGAGAGTCCTCTTGCAGATCTTATTGTAAAATCTAAACTCATCATTTGGAATGAGGCTCCAATGACCCATAAGTTTTGTTTTGAGGCTTTGTATAAAAGCATGAAAGATATATTAAGATTTGTCAATTCTGCAAGCTTTTATTAAGATTTGTCCATCCTGCAAGCTTCAATTTACTTTGGAGGAAAAACAGTTGTTTTCGGTGGCGATTTCGACAAATATTGCATGTTATTCCAAAAGGTAGTAGACAAGATATTGTCTATGCAACTATCAATTCCTCATATCTCTGGAGACATTTCACAGTTTTGAGAGTTACAAAAAATATGCGACTACAAAATGTAGGTTCTGATCAAGAACGTGGTAAACTTGAACAATTTTCAGAATGGATTGCTAATTTAGGAGATGGAAAAATTGGAGAACCAAATGACGGCTATGCGACAATCGAAATTCCTGAAAATCTTTTGTTGAAAGATTACAATGATTCTATTACAGCAATAGTTGAGAGTGCGTATCCATTTATAGGTAACAATATCAATGATACTACATATTTTCAACAAAGGGCTATTTTGGCACCCACTCTCAATGTCGTTCAATCCATAAATGAATACATGATACTCTGAACCATTGTGTAGAAAGATTGTACTTAATTGCTGATACGACATGCCAGTCAGATAGAAATCTCGATCTACTGCATAATGTGCATACACCTGAATTCTTAAATGGAATAAGATGTTCTGGAGTACCAAATCACGAGTTAAAATTGAAGGTCGGGACTCCAGTTATGTTGCTGCGGAACATAGATCATTCTCTTGGATTATGAAGAACTAGATTGATCGTGACGAGGCTTGGGAACCATGTTTTAGAAGGACAGATTCTCGCTGGAAGTAATGCTGGTCAAAAAGTGCTTATTCCAAGAATGTCATTGACCCCTTCTGATCCAAGACTTCCTTTTAAATTCCAACGAAGACAATTTCCTTTAATTGTATCATATGCAATGACAATCAACAAAAGTCAAGGTCATCATTGTCTCATGTAGGACTTCTTTTAAAGAATCCCGTTTTTAGCCATGATCAGTTTGTATGTCGCTATATCTAGAGTTACTAACCCAAAGAGTTTAAATTTTTGATATGTGATAGTAATAGCAAAAACAAAAATTCGACAACAAATGTCGTATTTAAAGAAGTTTTTCAGAATTTGTAATTAATTTTTTTGTTTCAAAATATACTGTTTATAATAATTTATTTTAGGTTATGTATGTCGCTATATCTAGAGTTACTAACCCAAAGAGTTTAAATTTTTGATATGTGATAGTAATAGCAAAAACAAAAATTCGACAACAAATGTCGTATTTAAAGAAGTTTTTCAGAATTTGTAATTAATTTTTTTTGTTTCAAAATATACTGTTTATAATAATTTATTTTAGGTTATATTTATATTAATATTATTATGCAAATGTTAATATGTATTATTTTAATAATTAATTAAAATAAAATTATATCTTCGTGCATCGCACGGGTGGAATACTAGTATATATAAATATACATCTGGGACTCTCCAAAAGCCTCACGTAGCACCGCCAGCTGAAGCACCACCATGGCCAGCTGAAGAACATGGAAAACCTGAAACACACAAACAACCAAACAGCCCCGAAGGAACATGGGTCAAACCCCAGTATGGAGAGCAACATAAACAGCAAATAGACAGCAATGACATAATGATATGCAATGCATGATGACAGGCGGTACAAATGAGTTCGAAGAATAACCCAACAGCTGGCGATCAACAGACAAGATACGGAAAGGCTAACCAGCTGGAATAAACAAAGTAGTGGCCACAGAGCATGTGAGAGCAGGATAGCTATCCACTCATCTCAACACGCAGTACCAGAGACAAGGACATGATAGCTTAACCGCTTGTGCACAAAAGCTCATGTGGTAGCTATCCACTCATCTCATAGCGGCAACAAACAGAATAGTGGGGAGGAGAGGAGCACAGTAGCTAGCTGATCGTCCTCAAGTAACCCCGCCGAGAGATTACTGGTACTAGAAAAAAAAAACAACAGCACAACGGCTAGCAAGAGATATGAACTCAATAAGATATGCAGGAATGCAAAGATAACAACTTGCAATAAACAATAGAAGAACATAAGCAAGCAACAACAGAACACAACAACATGCTCACTGTCCAGCATACCAGCACGTAACAGTTACGTCCATGCCAATCTCAAAGCTGTAAAATAAGCTCACATCCGTACCTTACGTAGATCTTGAAATGATACCTAGGCACAGCTTACGACTTAGCAGCAGAACACACTATCCAGATCCGCTCATGTCTCCCCAAGAAATCAAGACAAAAACCACAAGAGAGGACCTACTCTGAACCGGAACACTGCTGAACGATAGCGAAACCCAGCTCACGTAGCTTCTCCCCTAATATCTATGTCTAGACTCCTACCAATTCCAAACTAGTACGAGAACATAGGCCTAGAAGAGAGGTTTCCAACCGAGGTACTCTCACTCAAATCTGACCAGCCAATCTCCGAAAACGGAAGACGAGATGTCGGGTGAACAATAACCACTAGGGTTTGGATAAGATATTTGTCGGGGTACACGGGAGAGGATAAGGTTATGGATATGTGTCTAAAAATGGCTAACTGTTGGTCAACACATATATAGATACTTCCCAGTTATAGCTACAGTAAAAGTTAAACCAGCTCAGACCTCTTCACTATACCAGCTTAGGTACACAGACACCACAACCCAGATCGCGCTCCACCTAGGCTAGATCAGAGCAACCAGCACATCTGTAAGCCATAGATCTTTTCAAAGTCCACAATTAGAAAGTTATGAGATTTGAGAGATTACAATGCTATTTTATTCAATCCTTGAATTAATCGAGTTTCAGATTTTAGTTTTGTGTTGTTTAAATTTCTTCATTTAAAAGCTAAATTTCAGATTTCACGATACGTGAATTCAAATTTCATGTTTACGAAATTATCAGCCTTCACTATGTTTTGGGGTTGATATTCAGATGTTAGAATGTAGACTTCAGCGGATGTTTAGCCAATCATTTCAAGAAAATCGAATCCTTTGTTTCAACTAAAATCGTTTGGTTTCCTTATGCATCATTTTTATTTTGAAACAGAGTACGCTTTTAGAAGACTTCGGAATATTGACTAAACACGTTTTCCTTCATTAGACATTTTAAATCATATAAATAGGATGATAAGCTGCTTCATGCATCATTATCTTCAAATCAAATTACTTTAAAGCGGTGCTCTCTCTGAAGAAACCGAGCAAAAATCCTTTCAAAGTTTTTAAAGGAAACAGGCGGTGCGTAAGAAGTTTGCTGGATTTTCCGCTGTTGTTGTGTTACAGAAATAAGGTAAGTAAACTCTGTTTCTTGCTCACTTAGTGAAAGCATATATTCCGTTCTATATGTTTGTATGCATTTTAAAGATTGAAGTTAAGCTACGGCTGTTCTTCAAAAACCCAGAAAAGTTCATGCTTTGTTTTTGCAGAAGGTATGTTTTTACTGTATTTTGATCCAGAAATGTTTTAGAAAATGGTTTGATGATGTTCGTCCAGTAGATTCCTGAGTTTTCTAAAGCTTTCTCTTCGAAGTAGCTTACAAGTAGCTTATTCGATGAATTCCAGAAATTTCTTGAGATGTTTGTTTTCTTCAGACAAAGGAAACCATCGTTGGTTGTATTCGTTTTTGCGACTAAGTATGAAATCTGGTTCTTATAACATCACTGACGTTCTATGACAAACAGATTTCTAAGAGTTCTGTTTATGTGTCATGTTAAGTTCGGATTTCTTCTTTTATACATGAAATCTGGAATTGGTCAGACTCCTTTTATAATTTTGTTGACTTCTGAGTTGACCATTGACATCTGGTTAACCCGTTTAGTTGGGTAACATCTGATGACTTCATTTAAAAGTTTCATTGACATCTGTTTGACCAACATATATCTGATTTGTTTCTTCTTCTTTACGACGCTTGGGTTCAATTCAGATTTCTACTGTTTCACGTATGATTGTGTTGACTTTTGAGTTGACTCATAAAATCTGAAGTGTTTCTTCTTCGTTGAGACACATACATTTGATTCAGATTTCTACTGTTCCTTTATTCAGACTTCATCTTTTATTCTTTCAATACATCTTCAATTGAGACAGAAAGCATAGATTTGAATTCCTTATTCATTTCCGCTTTGATTCAAAGGATTTATTCTATTCAATTGATCAGAATTGAGAAATTTTATCCAGTTTTCATCTTCACAAGTATTACAGATAACTTCGAAGTATTCCAGAAAATCATTAGACAAAAGAAAACTAGTAAATCGTACAAGAGAGAAAGAAAACATATTTCAAAAAGAAAAGAAAGAGATGAATGTTTTAAGAAATGTTTTAAGTTATGACAACAAAAAGGGTCCCCAGGAAGGATCAGGATTACGGCTGACGAGCCGTATACCCCTTCAAAACCAAGGAAGGATCAGGATTACAGGTCGACGGATCTGTATACCCCTTCAACCATGAGAATGCTAGACTGATATCAGGAGTTTGATCAAACGAATTGGACCAAATGTTTAAGTGTTGTCATAATTTCAGAAAATTCACATGTGTGATTTTAATCACAGCTCTGCAGAAAAGTTTAAAGATGATTCGTTTACGAATTAAAGAAAATATTTTCAGAACTGATTCATGTTTTATGCTTTCGTATTTATTCAGATCTCTCAGTTATATACTTCGCTTATTCATTGTTAAGCGTATTCAAATTCCAGTTATGTATCAGTTATCGTTTGCTTGTGTTTATGTGCCTTCGATATTCCAGATTTTACCTGTTGGGCCTTAGGCACTAGTTTTCATTGAGTGCAGGTAATAAACAATAAGGAGCTGGAGGGAGATGAACAGAAAGGAAGGAGGTGTTTATCGTGGACATCAGATTTCATTATTCCCTTCAGACTTTGTTTTGTTGTACAGAAACTCTAATCGTAGTTTTTGTAGTATCAGATTTCTAGTTTCATTGCCTGGTAGAGATTTTGTATAGACTTCATATTTAACTAGGTATAAAATTTCTTTCGAATCATCAGATTTCTATCAGAATTCTATTATTTCTGCGTACGATATTATGATTCAGATATGTAATAGTTCCGCATTTCTTTATAAATCACGTATGATTTCTTTCCTTGTTTGAAGTGTTGAGATTATTCACACTTTAGTCCAAAATTTTGGTAACGACTGGTTAAGATATCCAAATCGAAAATTCTTGGGTCTTTAAATTCAAACCCCAAACTTCTAAATTTCAATTAGAAAAGTCTGGTCGTTACAGTTGGTATCAGAGCATGGTCCTTGAGATAAACACACTTCCAGTCTGAGCAGATATCTCAAGCCACTTCTAAATTTGTGAGTCTTAATTCCAATTTTTGCATAAATTAATCTCTCATAATAGAATTGTGGTGGAATTGGGCTATGTTTACAGAATGTCAGGACGAGGTAGAGGAAGAAGAAGCTATACAGAAGGGACAGTTAATCTGATGGAATTAACCATGTCCTCAATATCATGGCTCAGTTGTTAGAGCGCTTAGTTGACCAAACCACTAATGGGAATGGTCGGTCTTCTAGTAGAATAGTTAGTCGAGAGGACCCTCAAGAGCGGTTCATGAGGCAGCGACCTCAGGAATTTTCTGGCACTACTAATCCACTGATAGCAGAAAGCTGGATTAAATCCATGGAGGTGATCTTCGAGTATCCACATTTGACAGAACTGGAAATACCTTAGTGTGCTATTTACATGATGAGAGAAGATGCGATGATATGGTGGGAAGGAGCCAAATTAACTGTTGAATTGGAAATTCTCACCTGGGAGGAATTTAAAAGGGTATTTTTCGAGCAGTAGTTTACTGTGAATGTGAGGGAGGAACTGCAGAACGAGTTCCTAACTCTGAAGCAAGCTGGGTTGTCGATGCGGGACTACATCCGTATGTTTGAGAGGGGTTGTTATTTCGTTCCTCTGATTGGAGCAAATGCAGAGGTTAAGCTTCGTCATTTTATAAATGGGTTGAAGCCCATGATCAAGCATGATGTTCGCCTGGCAGAACCCGTGGATTACAGATCAGCTGTGAATAAAGCTCTGTGGGCAGAACAAGACTGGAAGGCGATTGATGATGAGAGGCAATTAAAGAGACAAGCATTCCAACAAAATGATCGGAGAAAGTTCAAGAAACAAAACAACAATCAGAAAGGGCCGCAAGGGAAAGGGCCAATTGCTGCTCAACCCATATCTGCTATTCCAAATACTGGGAATAGGCAGCCATGTCCCACTTGCAAGAAGACTCATAAGGGACAGTGTCTTCATGGGCAGAATGTGTGTTATACTTGTGGCAAGCCAGGCCACATGTCGAGAAATTGTTCCCAGAAGCAACAACTCATCACTAGCAGAGCCTATGTGATGACAGCTGAAGAAGCTTCGGCAGACACCACAGTGGTAACGGGTAAGATCTCTGTCGCTAACATGTCTACGATAGCATTATTAGATTCTGGTGCAACTCATTCGTTTGTGTCAGATAGATATTCTAAGGAATTGTCTATTAAACCAGAAGAAGTAGAAGTAGGATATTGTGTTCAGATTCCTGCAGGAGATAGTATAGTAACCAACCATGTTGTTCGAAATATAGAACTTAAGTTGCAAGGGAATATTGTTTTTGCAGATTTAATAGTATTGCCGATGCTTGAGTTTGATTTGATATTGGGAATAGATTGGTTAACTAAGTATGAAACTGTCATAAATTTCAAACAGAGATCTGTTGAAATTAGGATGCCTGACGGGAGTTCATTTGTGTTCAAGGCTGACATATATGATAGTATTCCTAAGATAGTATTAGCTTTGAAAGCTCAACGTTATTTAATAAATGGATGTCACGGATTCTTGGTAAGCACTTTATCGATAGAACCAAAAAAGAAAATCAGATTTGAGGACGTAGAAGTTGTAAAGGAATTTCCAGATGTCTTCCCAGCATATGTCTCAGGCTTACCCCCAAATCGGGAATTAGAATTCACTATCGATTTAGTGCCAGAAGCAGCTCCAATTTCTAAACCTCCGTACAGACTTGCTCCTAAGGAAATGAAAGAGCTGAAAGAGCAGATCCAAGATTCATTGGATAAAAGGTTTTATCAGACCCAGCACTTCGCCATGGGAGAACCAGTGCTGTTCGTGAAGAAGAAGGACGGTAGTATGCGCTTGTGTATTGATATAGATAAATGAATAAATTAACGATTAAGAATAAGTATCCTCTCCCTAGGATAGATGATTTATTCGACCAATTACGAGGAGCTGTTGTATTTTCAAAGATAGATCTAAGGTCTGGATATCACCAGCTACGGGTAAAAGAAGCAGACGTTTATAAAACAGCTTTTAGGACAAGATATGGCCATTATGAATTTCTAGTTATACCCTTTGGATTAACTAATGCGCCATCGATTTTTATGGATTTAATGAATCGGGTATTTCAACCTTTTCTAGACAGATTTGTCATCGTGTTCATAGATGATATACTTATTTATTCGAAGAACAGAAGTGAACACGAAGAACACCTTAGAGAAATCTTGCAGATTTTAAGAAATAGACAGTTATTTGCTAAGTTTAGCAAATGTGAGTTCTGGATTGAAAAATTTGTATTTTTGGGTCATATTATTTCGAAGAATGGAATAGAAGTAGATCCTTCTAAGGTAGGATCTGTTCGAGATTGGCCTGTACCTATGAGTGTAACATAAATCCGTAGTTTCTTAGGACTTACAGGCTATTATCGAAGATTTATAGAGGGGTTTTCGAAGATCGTTGTTCCTTTAACAGCATTGACTAAGAACAATGCTAAGTATGATTGGACTCTAGAATGTCAATCAAACTTTGAGAAATTAAAACTTGCGTTAATCAAAGCCCCTGTTCTAACGTTACCATCAGAGAAGGGGAATTTTGTGATTTATACGGATGCATCAAAGACAGGACTAGGAGCTGTTTTGATGCAAGAAAGAAAGGTGATCGCTTACGCTTCTAGACAGCTGAAGATTCACGAGAAGAATTATCCTACGCATGATCTAGAATTAGCAGCAGTGGTTTTCGCATTAAAGATCTGGAGACACTATCTTTATGGGGAGAAATGCAAAATTTTTACAGACCATAAAAGCCTTAAGTATTTCTTTACCCAGAAAGAGCTAAACATGAGAAAAAGGAGATGGCTCGGACTGGTTAAAGATTATGACTGTGTAATCAGCTATCACCCCGGTAAAGCTAACGTAGTAGCAGATGCGTTAAGTAGAAGAAACGTGGGGTTAGCGCAGATCTCAGTTCAGATCCCTCTTGCGTTATAAATCAAAAGGTTTGAACTGGGGATAGTTAAAAAGGAGAATGCTGCTAAGTTGTCAGTTCTTACGATCCAATCAACGATAAAGGATAGGATTAAAGAGGGTCAGGCGAAGGACGATCAACTTCAGATATGGAAGAAATAAGACGATAACAGAGGATCAATTTTGTATACAGTGGATGAAGGAATTGTGAAATACCAAGGTCGGTTGTGGGTACCGCGCACAGATAATTTGCGCAGTGAGATTATGAATGAAGCCCATAACTCACCGTATTCAATTCACCCAGGAGGAACAAAGATGTTTAAGGATTTGCAAGCTCTGTTTTGGTGGCCAGGGATGAAGCGTGACATCTGTAGATTCGTCGCTGAATGTTTAACATGCCAGCAAGTTAAAGCAGAACACCAGAGACCTGCTGGAATGTTGAAACCACTTCCTATACCCGTATGGAAATGAGACAATATAGCAATGGATTTCGTTGTAGGATTACCCAGAACAGTTCAAGGTTACAACGCAATTTGTGTTATAATTGATAGATTAACTAAGTCTTCACATTACCTACCCGTTAAAACAACGTACGATTTGAGTAAATATGCAGAATTGTACATTAAGGAAATAGTCAGACTTCAAGGGATTCCGAGTTCTATGGTATCAGATAGAGATACTTCGAGATTCTGGAAAAGCCTACACCAAGCCTTAGGGACGAAATTAACCTTCAGTACAGCGTTCCATCCACAGACCGATGGACAATCAGAAAGAGTAATCCAAATACTAGAGGATCTGTTACGGGCGAGTGTTCTTGACTTTTCAGATAGTTGGGATTCTAAATTGCCGTTAATTGAATTCACCTATAACAATAGCCAAGCTTCGATAGAAATTGCACCATACGAAGCTCTGTATGGAAGGAAATGTCGTTCTCCAATTCTTTGGGATGATGTAGGTGAAAGAACTGAGATAGGACCTGATATTGTAGAACAGACCGCTGTGAAGCAATTAAAAGAATACGTGATCGAATGAAGACTACTGAGAGTAGGCAGAAAATTTATGCAGACAGTAATCACAGAAATCTGAATTTTGAAGTAGGAGATCATGTGTTCTTAAAGATTTCACCAATGAAGGGTGTTATCAGATTAGGTAGAAAGGGAAAGCTAAGTCCCAGAAATTTGGGACCATTTCAGATTTTAGAACGAATTGGAACTTTAGCGTATCTTCTAGCGCTACCTCCTCAGATGTCTACTTTTCACAACGTGTTCCATATTTCAGTACTTAGAAAATACATTGCGAACCCTTCGCATGTACTCAGATACGAACCCATCCAATTATCGTCAGACTTGACTTACGAAGAAGTTCCACACCAGATTTTAGCACGAGGAGACCGTAAGTTAAGAAATAGGACTATCGCTATGGTCAAAATTCAGTGGACAAACCACTCAGAAAGAGAAGCAACATGGGAAGTCGAATCTGATATGCTGAGGAGCTACCCAGATCTCTTTAAGTAAGTAATTTCGGGGACGAAATTCTTTTAAGGGGGGTAGATTGTGACGCACAGATCTTTTCAAAGTCCACAATTAGAAAGTTATGAGATTTGAGGGATTACAATGCTATTTTATTCAATCCTTGAATTAATCTAGTTTCAGATTTCAGTTATGTGCTGTTTAGCTTTCATCATTTAAAAAAAAATTCAGATTTCACGATACGTGAATTCAGATTTCATGTTTACGAAATTATCAGCCTTCATTATGTTTTGGGGTTGATATTCAGATGTTAGAATGCAGACATCAGCGGATGTTTAGCCAATCATTTCAAGCCAATCGAATCATTTGTTTCAACTAAAATCGTTCGGTTTCCTTATGCATCATTTTTATTTTAAAACAGAGTACGCTTTTAGAAGACTTTGGCATATTGATTAAACGCGTTTTCCTTCATTAGACATTTTAAATCATATAAAGAGGATGATCAGCTGCTTCATGCATCATTATCTTCAAATCAAATTACTTTAAAGCGGTGCTCTGAAGAAACCGAGCAAAAATCCTTTCAAAGTTTTTAAAGGAAACAGGCGGTGCGTAAGAAGTTTGCTGGATTTTTCGCTGTTGTTGTGTTACATAAATCAGTTAAGTAAAAGGAATCAGTCATCAAGGCCAGTTAATCATCTGGCAAAAATCATCTCAAGTCAGCCTCTATACCACGCACAGCCAAGCAGCCGGTGGAAATCCTCGGTCCGTGATACTCAGGGCCCGTCAGCCCATCACAGCTCGGTGGTATTCAGACACAACCAATCAGTCGGTCACCACTCCGATGATAGCGTTGGACCTTTCAGGCTCGACTAATCAGTCTGCCGGTCACAACGTGGCTTTCAATCAGGTCATCATCAATCAGTCAATCAGGCTCAAGATGGATGCATGTATGCCAAGAATTCATATCAGATTCCTACATGCATAATTTACGCAAAACAGAGCATAAAATCAATCAAATTCATCAAGCCTGCTTCACGTAATACATAACATCAAGTCAGCAGATTTCACAACATGAAATATAGCCATGTCCACGTTCAAAGCTGTTAGAGCTGCTCAATTCGTACCTTCACGTTCAAATACTACCTTAACAGATCTCACAGGCGCGGCAAACTCACGGTCTAAGCAACCAGATTCCTCCTGGCTTCTTCAACCTTGGCAGAACACACCTAGGAACACAAATCTGTTAAGGTCACTCAGCATAAGCACAAATCTGGACATAACAGCTTAATATCTAATCCAGTAGTTCACGCAGCTACCCAAATTGTCACAGAACTCTAATCAAACTTCCTAAAAATCTGAAATCTGCAAGAATTTACTTACACCAAGTTGCTAACAACGCAGGAGAACCACTGCTCCGTAACTCATGAAGCTTCACGAACTCTGCCAACTTCGCGTCCTTCTCCAACAGCGATTCAGCGCCTTTAAAGGGTAGCAATCGAAAGATCTAAACAAGGGGAGTTTAGCACCACCTAAATCGTCCAAAACAAAGGCTGGAAACGACAGGAATCGACGGAAGAAATTTTCGAGTGAACAGTAGCTAAAACGAGGGTTTCAAGAATGTCGGGGAAAAACAGAGGAATATCGGTGTCTAAAAATATCCTAAGTGTTGCTCAACACTTATATTAAACTCCTCATTTCAATAGCTACTGAACGAGCCAATCACCGACGAAAACAGATTCCTGCAACAAATCCTAGCACTAAACAGATTTCTCAAATCAACGCTCAGACGCCCATCAGATTCCAGCGTTAACGCTAAATCTCGCGCAACAAGTCAAAACGACAGCGTATCGGAAACATCTGAATGCTCCAATGTTAATACACAACGCACAACCAGATTCCAAAATCGTCGAACAATAGCGCTAAACAACGCTCAATACCCTAAACGACGTCGCGCTAGAGAAATTTGGACGCTATCGCTAACCGCGGGAGAAATCTGAGGACAAGCGCTACAAAGGAAAGTTGACTTGTGTTGACAACTGCCAAGAGATCTGATCCCATTGATACGGTGTCGCATCACACCCGCGCCACGCCTAACAGATCTTTCGCTCGCACATCAGATCTGTCACACTAGCGCTACGCTCAAACGACACCACCTACTAAATCGAACGACAACGTTTTGCCACCAACATAAAACACGCTAGCAGCGTCCAAACCATGCAACGTTAACAGATTTCTACTACTGCCGAGACGTCTGAAAACTTCAAAACGACGGTGTATTGCTTATCTCGCTACAAAATACGCAGTACCCACCAAGCGTATAGCAACAACAGATTCCTCAAGAAATCTGAACAAATCTCACACAGATCGCTGAACTCAAAATTCCCAAAACATCCAGAATTTCTCCAAATATGAAATCTGACCACAATTATATACGAAACCTTCTAACTGAAATCTGAATTTCTCAATTCAGATTAGTCAACCAATTTAACTCCAAAACTCAACCATATTTCACCCGAAATAAGCTTACCACTCGAAGCACAACATTTCTAGGAGAAATCCAAAAATCATCAACCAAACTTCACCAAAATCTAAAGTCTGAAATCTGAAAATTCGAAAATTCTAAATTCGAATTTCTCAATCCTCACAAGACTCCTTTTATAATTTTGTTGACTTCTGAGTTGACCATTGACATCTGGTTAACCCGTTTAGTTGGGTAACATCTGATGACCTCATTTAAAAGTTTCGTTGACATCTGTTTGACCAACAGAAATCTGATTTGTTTCTTCTTCTTTACGAAACTTTGGTTCAATTCAGATTTCTACTATTTCACGTATGATTGTGTTCACTTCTGAGTTGACTCATAAAATCTGAAGTGTTTCTTCTTCGTTGAGACACATACATTTGATTCAGATTTTACTGTTCCTTTATTTAGACTTCATCTTTTATTCTTTCAATACATCTTCAATTGATACAGAAAGCATAGATTTGAATTCCTTATTCATTTCCGCTTCGATTCAAAGGATTTATTCTATTCAATTGATCAAAATTGAGAACTTTTATCCAGTTTTCATCTTCGCAAGTATTACAGATAACTTCGAAGTATTCTAGAACATCATTAGACAAAAGAAAACCATTAAATCGTACAAGAGAGAAAGAAAACAGATTTCAGAAAGAAAAGAAAGAGCGGAATGTTTTAAGAAATGTTTTAAGTTATGACAACAAAAAGGGTCCCCAGGAAGGATCAGGATTACGGTTGACAAACCGTATACCCCTTCAAAAACCAAGGAAGGATCAGGATTACGGGTCGACGGATCTGTATACCCCGTCAACCATGAGCTTAATGCTAGAGTGATATCAGGAGTTTGATCAAACGAATTGGACCAAATGTTTAAGTGTTGTCATAATTTCAGAAAATGAACGAAGAGCAGATGTGTGATTTTAATCACAGTTCTGCAGAAAAGTTTAAAGATGCTTCATTTACGAAGTAAAGAAAATATTTTCAGAACTGATTCATGTTTTATGCTTTCGTATTTATTCAGATCTCTCAGTTATATACTTCTCTTATTCATTGTTAAGCGTATTCAGATTCCAGTTATGTATCAGATATCATTTGCTTGTGTTTATGTGCCTTCGATATTCCAGATTTTACCTGCTGGGCCTTAGGCTCACTAGTTTTCATTTAGTGCAGGTAATGAACAGTAAGGAGCTGGAGGGAGATGAACAGAAAGGAAGGAGGTGTTTATCGTGGACATCAGATTTCATTGTTCCTTTCAGACTTTGTTTTGTTGTACAGAAACTCTAATCGTAGTTATCTGATTGTTTCATTGCCTGGTAGGGATTTTGTACAGACTTCATATTTAACTAGGTATACAGTTTCTTTCAAATCATCAGATTTCTATCAGACTTCTATTATTTTCGCGTACGATATTATGATTCAGATATGTAATATTTCCACATTTCTTTATAAATCACGTCTGATTTCTTTCCTTGTTTGAAGTGTTGAGATTATTCACACTTTAGTCCAAAATTTTGGTAACGACTGGTTAATATATCCAAATCGAAAATTCTTGTGTCTTTAAATTCGAACCCCAAACTTCTAATTTCAATTAGAAAATTCTGGTCATTACAACATCTCTAAGATGGGTCCAACTCACACATACACGGGAAAACCCAAAGCTACTCACCTCTAAGTTGGTGTCCCAAAACCAGCTCATGAGAAATCATAACCAGCACAACGAAGTAATCCAGCTCAGCACTAAACTGCCCAACCAGCTCACACCAAATTTGGTCGTGGTTACACCTCAAAATCTACTAGCAGACCTCTAAGATGGAACCAGATCACGCTGAAATTAGAACAGTTTAAAAAACTAGTTTGATATGAGAACTTGGACCATCACACATCTAAGTTGGTCTCTTCTTACCAGCAGCTTGCCAAGCTGAATATCTCCACTGGTTAACCATTACCCGATCTAGTTAACTTGTTAATTACCATCTAATAATTTCAGTCCTCACAGCCATCAAATCCACTATCACCTCTAACATACAATATAGTGCATTCAAGATCGTTATCCAATAATTTTATGCAATAAAGGCAAAGATAAATACTGACATAAAAATATAAATTTTATAAATGAATAAAGATCATTTTTAAAATAGAGTCAACAAAGCCCACTACCTGTTGGCGAAGGTGACGGATCCGGATCCCGTTTCCCGGGGGCACAGCGGAAGTTAAAATTTTGCCCCGAGATACGTTCAATACATTAAATCAAATCAATAAACCATACATAGGATGTTTATCGATTGTTACCTTGCTGGCGTCTAGGCGCCTGGCTCCGACCAGTTTCACAGGGAAATCGACACTTCAAAGGTAGGCGGCGGTAGATCCTCCTAATCAGGCCCACGACCGGAAACAAGAGTCCTCTGTTAGTCTGCACTAGAAGAGCTGACGGATTTTGCCACGGATGGAATCTCGATCATGGGGCGACGGCACGACGGCACGACGGCGGCGCAACGGCGGAGGTGCGGCCGAGAGGGAGGAGGCCGAGGGAGGGTGGGTGGCGCTATGTGTGGTGTGTTGGGGATCCGGATCCGCCCCCCGGCAAGGCAGCAGAAGAACAATAAATATACAGCCGGGAGACGATCAATACGAAGAATAGAATTCAAAATTCGACATACATAGGGCGTTCAAAACGAATACCTTGCTGGCACTTGTGCCTGGCTCCAACTGGAATTACAAGAACCCGGCTCTTCTCGGTAGATTGCGGTAGATAATCGCCAATCCGGTCCACGACCAGAACCGAGACTCCGTCGTCAGCCTGCACTAGAAGCACTGACGAATTCTGCACGAACGGATTCTCCTCGTCGAATCGGCCGGAACGAATTCCGGCGACTCGAGGCGGCGGCGTGTGTAGAGAGGAGGGAGGCGGCTACTTTGTCTAGGGTTAGGTTAAGTTGTAACACTTGTGTTTTGGTTTAGTCATAATCCTATATTAAATAGAATAGGTGATGGATTTGGTTCCGGCCCAACGGGCCCGGGTCCAACGATGAACATTCAGTTCATCTCCACCACCGAGACTTCACCGTAACTCCGATCGCCGATCAGATCGGACGGATCGACTCAGTTTCCAAAACTGAATATTATGATCTGAAAAACCATTTTTCAGAACCCCAGTGCAAAAAGACCGTTTTGCCCCTCAACAGCGGGAAACCCCGGTTTGACCCCTGTTGACCTTTTAGGAAGTCGCACTTCTCGAAATCCTCTTCTCATGCTCAACACATTGAGCTGAGTATCCGTGCGGGAATCTCAAATCTAGTACTTGTGTGACCCTCAATGGTTCAGGGATACAGCTAGCCGTGGACCCACAACCATTGTGGCTCCGGGATCACAATTCCGGACCTGCACAACGGATCATGGTAAAGCGTCTAGCAACATCGTCCCATGATCCCCTAGGTATCACTGATAGTGCCTGCAAGAACCAGTTGGTCGTGGTTAGCGTACGGTACGGTCCTTTCAATCCATATATCCCGATCAGATCAACGACCATTGGTAAATCGAGAGTCGCTAAAGATCCGATAGCTATGCATACATCTTGGAGATCGAATAGTGACATCGCGAGTGTAACAAGGTAAACACATTTACCTAAAACACTTCTAGTACTCTGGCCAGAGATTTATACACTATTATCCCCTCAGATAGCATAGGATATCCACGCATGTCTGCGAGCGGTGAATCCTCGACAACGATGCATCGACTCCTACATGCATCGGGGTCTCACCCAATCCCGACGCCTTATGACTCCAAGTGAGTCGGCAAACGGGTCAAAGTGAGACGCCTATCATGTAAAGTCTCCATGACATTTCGAGTCGCGAGGACTATCAGTACAACCAAGACCTCGGACTTATCCACTCGACAAATGGTAACCACTTGGAAAGTCCGAACGAGGGTAGTTCGATAGATCACCAGGTCACTATCTATCTGCATGCTCAGAACATCAAAATATTCCCTACCAATGAAACATGGTACTTCGCATCGCAGATACTAGTCTCGAACTCGGGCGGCCTTATCCTCATTTTGACGGCCCAATCGACTAGGAACACGTTCAGAATACACAGCGACTATTAGATGTGTTTCATGATAGCCGTCATACCCACTATCACATCTAACATACGCTTTAGTGCATTCTAGGTCTTTACTCAACGCAATTGTAAATCATTACACACATAATGAAAGTAAAGAACGCCATATAAGTAAATGCGAATATCATATATAAAGACTGTTTGTACAAGAGTCTATAAAACCCACACGCCACAAGTTGGCTAGTTGGGCATCTACTCTAACATGGTGGAGGCTAGGGTTCAAGTGTTCTAGCCCTAGACCAACTCTACTAATTAAAGATGGTACATGGGCTTGAACCGGTCCAATGGGCTTGGGTCAAACCCAGGTCCATATGAACATCCGGTTCATTTAATTCACCGTGGTTTCATCATAATCCCGATCGATGATCAGATCGGATCGATCGACTCAGTTTCCAAAATTGAGTATTATGATGTGAAAACAATTTTTAAGACCACCTAGTCCAAAATTACAGTTCAGCCCCTCAACTTTGGGAAATCGCAATTTGACCCCTGTTGACTTTTAGGAAGTCTCACTCCCTAAAATCCTCCTCCTATGCTCAATACATTGAGCTCAGTTTCCGTGCGGGAATCATGAATCCAGTACTTGTGTGACCCTCAATGGTTCAGGGATACAGCTAGCCGTGGGCCCACAACCATTGTGAATCCGAAATCATAATTTCGGACTTGCCCATCGGATCATGGTAAAGAGCGTAGCAACATCGCCCCATGATCCCCTAGGTATCACTGATAGTGCCTGCAAGAACCAGTTGGTCGTTGTTAGCGTACAGTACGGTCCTTTCAACACATATATCCCGATCAGATCAACGACCATTGGTAAATCGAGAGTCGCTAAAGATCTGATAACTATGCATACATCTTGGAGATCAAATAGTGACATCGCGAGTGTTACTAGGTAAACCCATTTACCTAAAACACATCCAGTACTCTGTAGCCATCATATCCACTATCACATCTAACATACACTATGGTGCATTCTTGGTCTTTATCCAACACAATTGTTAACATTATAATCATAATGAAGATAAAGAATGCCATAAATAAATGCGAATTTCATAAATAAAGATTGTCATGTACAAGAGTCAATAAAACCCACACGCCACAAGTTGGCTAGTTGGGCATCTACTCTAACAATCTCCCACTTGCCCTATAGCCAACTACTCATCAGACGCAGTCCCATTGTTTCACGATGTTTTTCAAACAACGGTCGTGGAAGGGCTTCTTAAGTGGATCAGCAATGTTGTCCGCAGAGGCGACTCTCTCAACTGCTATGTCACCTCTAGCCACAATATCTCGGATTATGTGGTATTTCCTCAGTATATGTTTGGATCTTTGGTGAGACCTAGGCTCCTTTGCTTGCGCAACGGCACCCGTGTTGTCTCAGTACATTGGGACTGGACCAACTCCATCAGGAATGACGCCCAACTCTTGGACGAAATTCCTTATCCAAACCGCCTCCTTAGCAGCAGCTGATGCTGCAATGTACTTAGCCTCAGTGGTTGAATCCGCGATGGTGTCTTGCTTGGAACTCTTCCAAGAGACAACACCACCATTGAGCATGAATACAAATCCAGAGGTTGACTTCGAATCATCCACGTCACATTGGAAGCTAGAATCAGTATAGCCTTCCAATTTTAGTTTACCACCCCCATAGACCATGAACATATTCTTAGTCCTTCGCAAGTACTTAAGAATATCCTTCACAGCCTTCCAATGCAATTGGCCGGGGTTGGCCTGGTAGCGGATCGTGACGCTCAGAGCATATGCGACATCCGGTCTAGTTGAGATCATGCCATACATAATACTACCTATTGCCAAGGCATATGGCACACGTGTCATACTCTCTATCTCCTCATCAGTTTTCGGACACATAGACTTAGATAGAGTGACCCCGTGGCTCATAGGTAGGTGTCCTCTCTTGGACTCTTCCATAGAGAACCTCTTAAGTATGGTATCGATGTAGGTAGCTTGGGTGAGTCCGAGCATCCGTTTAGATCTATCCCGATAGATCTGTATTCCAAGAATATAGGATGCTTCACCCATGTCCTTCATCGAAATCTGCTAGACAACCATACTTTAGTTGACTGCAGCATTCCTACATCATTCCCAATGAGTAGAATGTCATCAACATAAAGTACAAGGAATGTCACAGCGCTTTTAACTACCTTCTTATATACGCATGGCTCCTCGGGATTCTTGATGAAACCAAATTCCTTAATTGTTTCATCGAATCTCAGGGTCCAACTCCTCGATGCTTGTTTGTGATCGTAGATCGATCTATTATGAAGTTTTCATACCTTATGCTCACTTCCTACAGATGTGAAACCCTCAGGCTGCGTCATATAGATCTCTTCCTTAATGTTTCCATTAAGGAACGCAGTTTTCACATCCATTTGCCATATCTCATAGTCGTACCATGCGGCTATGGCAAGTAAAATTCTAATTGACTTGAACATTGCGACTGGTGAAAATGTTTCATCATAGTCAACACCTTGCCTTTGAGTGTAACCTTTCGCGACCAATCGTGCCTTGTAAGTCAGACCTTACCATCAGGCCCAAGTTTTCTCTTGTATATCCACTTACACCCGATAGGAACAATTCCTTTGGGAGGATTAACAAGATTCCAAACTTGGTTTCCATGCATTGAGTCAATCTCAGACTGCATTGCTTCAAGCCACAAATTAGAATCAGCATCGGAAATTGCCTACTTGAAAGTTCTTGGATCACATCCAACAACTTGATCACTTTGATCATCTTCAAGGAGGAAACCATATCTTTCAGGAGCCCTAGGAACCCTTTCGGATCTCCTAGGTGCGACCATTTCTGGTACTGGCTCTGGAGGCGCAAGAGATTCACTTGGTACTTCAGTTGGTTCTCGAACCTCTTTGAGTTCTACTATTTTGCCCTTTCTATCAAGTAGAAATTCCCTTTCCATAAAGGTGGCATTCCTAGAAACAAACACTTTTGTTTCGTTTGATGGTAGAAGTAGTATCCAATAGAATTATTTGGATACCCAATGAAGTAGCATAAGATGGATCTAGTATCCAGCTTATCTCCCACTGTCTGCTTCACGTAAGCAGGACATCCCCAAATCCTCATGTATGAGTATTTGGGTGGTTTGCCCATCCATATCTCATATGGAGTCTTATCCACTGCCTTGGTGTGGACATTTTTCAACAACATTACCGCCGTTTTGAGCGCATAGCCCCAAAACGAGGTAGGAAGCTCAGTGAAGCTCATCATAGATCGAACCATGTCCATCAGGGTTCGATTACGACGCTCCGCTACACCATTGAGCTGTGGTGTGGCCGAAGGGGTCCACTGCGAGAGAATCTCATTCTCTTTAAGATAGTTTTGAAATTCAGCACTCAAGTATTCACCACCTCGATCGGATCGAAGTGCTTTAATACTTTTGCCTAATTGATTTTCTACTTCAGCCTTGAATTCTTTGAACCTTTCAAAAGATTCTGACTTGTGCTTCATTAAGTACAAGTACCCATACCTAGAGTAATCATCGGTAAAGGTGATGAAGTATGTGTGAGCGTACTTAGTACCAATGCTAAGTGGACCACACACATCAGTATGGATCAAATCCAATAGGCCTTGAGCACGTTCAGGCTTGCCCTTGAAGGGTTTTTTAGTCATCTTTTCCTTGAGACAAGATTCACAAGTCGGTAGGGAGTTAATGTCTGACAAATCAAACATGTCACTCCTAACTAACTTGTTCATCCTACTTAGGGAAATATGACCTAGCCTAGCGTGTCAAAGTTGTGATGGGTTCAAGTTATCGCTTTTCCTTTTAATTGTTGTTGTATGTGTTTCGACGTCGCGAGTTGGAACTTGTTTCAATTTTAAGGTGTACAAATCGTTTTCGCGTTCCCCAATTCCAATTAAACATTCATTCTTGTATATATTGCAAATCGAATGAGCAAAAACACAAGAATATCCATCACTATCAAGCATAGAAACAGAAATGATGTTCTTAATTAATTCGAGAACAAATAAAACGTTTCGCAATAACAACTTAAAATCTGAAGATAGAAATAAATAAACATCTCTTATAGCTACTGCAGCAACTCTTGCTCCATTGCCCAGCCTCAAGTGGGTCTCACCCTCTCTAAGACGTCGGCTTCTTGTCATCACCTGCAAATCATTACAGATATGAGATCCACATCCGGTATCAAGTACCCAAGAAGTCGAATTAAGAGACATATTTATTTTGATATAGATATACCTTTTGCAGTTCGCAACTGCTCGAGGTAGTCCTTGCAGTTCCTCCTCCAATGCCCAGGCTTGTGGCAGTGGTGGCAAACATCCTCGGTCTTGTTTGGCTTGGAAGTCTTTGCCTTGGGCTTCTTAGTGGGCTTTTCCTCCTTCGCAGGGGCAAAACGCTTCTTACACTTGCCTTTGGCCCCTTCTTCGCAGAGGAAGAAGAGCCCATAAGGAGGACGGGCTTGTCCTTCTTTATGGTCCCCTCGAACACGACCAGCATGTTAACCACCTCTTCGAGGGTGGCTGCCAGCTTGTTCATGTTGAAGTTGACCACAAAGGGGTCGAATGCAGCGGGTAGTGAGAGGAGAAGCACATCCACAGATAGCTCATGTGGAAGTGTGATATCAAGGCCCGCCAACTTTTCAACGAGCCCAATCATACGAACCCCATGCTCGCGGACCGAAGTCCCATCGCGCATGCGGCTTGTCATAAGCTCCTTCACAGTGGTGAACCTCTCATGTCGAGAGTTCTCCCCATACAGTTCCTTAAGATGAAAGAGTATGTCAGCAGTATACTTCATCTTCTCAAAGCGCCGTTGCATTTTGTTGGACATCGATGCCATCACATAGCATCGAGTCTTAAGCTCGTCGTCCCACCATTGTTTAAGCGTAGTCAGCTCCTCAGGGCTGATATCGGCAGGGGCTTCCTTCGGAGGGCTCTTCTCTATCGTATAAAGAAGTTTCTCCGAAGCCAACACAATTTTGAGGTTTCGAATCCAGTCTTGGTAGTTCAGACCGGTGAACTTTTTGCTATCCAGTATAGCATCGAGTGGGTTTTTGATCGAAGACATTTTAAAGCAGTTTATACTGAAAAGAAAAACAGACATGCATTACTAATTATATATGAAAAATGCTAAGACATAAAACGAGGTCATTTAGTTTTATGAATTATCCTCCCACTATTTTAACGATTTCACCACCCTCTAATGAAATCGGGAAAACAAGTTTCCTTAGTGGGTACACAGAGTCCAATCGAGCGATCATGGTCACGAATAATATCAGCCAACCATGACCCCCAAAAGGTAG
>KV001023.1:225396-251535 GCA_001598015.1 Dorcoceras hygrometricum | reverse complement strand
AACAATGAACATTCAGTTCATCTCCATCACCGAGACTTCATCGTAACTCCGATCGCCGATCAGATTGGACCGATCGACTCAGTTTCCGAAACTGAATAATATGATCTGAAAAACCGTTTTTCAGAACCCCAGTGCAAAAAGACCGTTTTGCCCCTCAACAGCGGGAAACCCCGGTTTGACCCCTTTTGACTTTTAGGAAGTCGCACTTCCCGAAATCCTCTTCTCGTGCTCAACACATTGAGCTGAGTATCCATGCGGGAATCTCGAATCTAGTACTTGTGTGACCCTCAATGGTTCAGGGATACAGCTAGCCTTGGGCCCACAACCATTGTGGCTCCGGAATCACAATTCCGGACATGCCCAACGGATCATGGTAAAGCGTCTAGCAACATCGCCCCATGATCCCCTAGGTATCACTGATAGTGCCTACAAGAACCAGTTGGTCGTGGTTAGCGTACAGTACGGTCCTTTCAATCCATATATCACGATCAGATCAACGACCATTGGTAAATCGAGAGTCGCTATAGATCCAATAACTATGCGTACATCTTGGAGATCAAATAGTGACATCGCGAGTGTAACTAGGTAAACACATTTACCTAAAACACTTCTAGTACTCTGGTCATAGATTTTTAAACTATTATCCCCTCAGATAGCATAGGATATCCACGCATGTCTGCGAGCGGTGAATCCTCGACAACGATGCATCGACTCCTACATGCATCGGGGTCTCACCCAATCCCGACGCCTTATGACCCCAAGAGAGTCGGCAAACGGGTCAAAGTGAGACGCCTATCATGTAGAGTCTCAATGACGTTTCGAGTCATTAGGACTAATCAGTACAACCAAGACCTCGGACTTATCCACTCGACAAATGGTAACCACTTGGAAAGTCCGAAGGAGGGTAGCTCGATAGATCACCAGGTCACTATCTATCTGCATGCTCAGAACATCACAATGTTCCCTACCAATGAAACATGGTACTTCGCATCGCAGATACTAGTCTCGAACTCGGGCGGCCTTATCCTCATTTTGACTGCCCAATCGACCAGGAACATGTTCGGAATACACAGCGACTATTAGATGTGTTTCATGATAGCCGTCATACCCACTATCACATCTAACATACACTTTAGTGCATTCTAGGTCTTTACTCAACGCAATTGTAAATCATTACACACATAATGAAAGTAAAGAACGCCATATAAGTAAATGCGAATATCATATATAAAGACTGTTTGTACAAGAGTCTATAAAACCCACACGCCACAAGTTGGCTAGTTGGGCATCTACTCTAACAATCGCATGTGCTACTAGGTAAACCCATTTACCTAAAACACATCTAATACTCAGGCCAGATATTTTTCACACTATTATCTCCTCAGACAACATAGGATATCTACGCACAACAATGAGCGGTGAATACTCAACAACGAAGCATTGACTCCTACATGCATCGTGACCTCACCCAATCCCGCCACCTGATGATCCCAATGGAATCGGTAAATGGGTCAAAGTGAGGCAACTATCATGTATAGTCTCAATGACGTTTCGAGTAATGAGGACTAATCTGTACAACCAAGACCTCGAACTTAATCCACTCTACAAATGATAACTACTTGGAAAGTACGAACGAGGGTAGTTCGATAGATCCTCAGGTCACTATCCATCTGTATGCTCAGAACATCACTATGTTCTCTACCAATGAACCATTGAACTTTGCATCACAGATGCTAGTCTCAAGCTCGGGCGGCCCTTTTCCTCTTTTGGACGGGCCAATCGACTAGGAACATTTAGAACAAACAGTGACTATTAGATGTATTTCATGATAGCCATCAAATCTATGAGACCTGAAAGCTGATAAGATTAATTGAGTTAATTAATCGGGTTTTGTTAAGATCAGATTTGAGTCTATATGCTTAGAGAAGCTATCGGGTTTTGTTTCAGCCTTGGAGCAGTTCCGGAGAGTTAGATTTGACGTGGAATCTGTTCAGCAGTTAGCGCAAGTCATCGCTGAATGTTGGCGCTCAGCAGTGGTGACGTCAGTAGAAGTGGTTGTATTCAGCAGTCATAGAAATATCTGTTGTCGCTGAGCAGTAGAGAGCGCGCTAGCGTGTTTCAGCAGTGAGTAGTTCTACGTCGTCGTTTGGATTAGTTGGAACGACAGTGTTTTGGATTAGCGAAGAAGACTCAGCTGTGAGTTGTGTTAGCGTCAGCTGTGTCAGAGATCTGTTGTAGCGTTGCTAACAGATGTTGGTTAGTGTTCAGCAGTGAGTAGCGGGTGACGTGTCCAGTTGCGACAGTAGTTCTCTGCAACGTCGTTTGAGTTAGTAGGGATCTGTTTTGGCATAGAGTGAGATCTGTTGTAAGATCTGTCTGCGAGCGGGAATATCTGTTGCGATAGTTTTAAGTGTGGTGGATACTGTTTCTCCAAGGGTGAGTAGCTTTGGCTTTGTTAAGAGAGGACTTGGTCTTCGAATTGAGTATCCAGTTTCCATACTTAGAATATTTCCCGATTACCAATTTCTGTCGCGATACCCTAGCTATTGTTCACCAAACCTTATCTTCTTCGATTGCCGGTGGTAGGCAGCTCCGACGAGAGTAAGAGTGGTAGCGTTGGACTCCTCTTCCTAAGACGCTTCGTTTGGATATTATTTTCTAATGTTTGGTTGAAGCTGGTGAGGTGTGCGAAGATATCTCCCTTGTGTAGTTAGCATAAGCGTCGGATTTCGCTCCTAGCTTGTTGGGGTAAGTAAAGTTCCCGCCTTTAAGCTTTCTGTTGAGTTAGAGAGGTAGGATTAGCGTTGGTGGAGTTCGTAACTCCCAGCTGCTGTTTTTTGTGCTTCGATCCCTGAGGTATTGTGTGTTACCGTTGAACAGATGGTAGATCTGTGTGCTCGGGACGTCATTGTGGCAATCTGCTTGTAGTAATTGTTGCCCAGAGAATTGATGTACGGATGTGAGCTTGTTTATAGCTTAGGATTGAGCATGGATTATATGCTTGGCGGTGTGTATGCTCTGTGCTGTTATCGTTTGTGCATTGTTATGATATCAGCTGTTGCATTTGCATACACGCATTATCCTATTGAGCTCTGTTTTGCTAGCTATGCATGTTTTGTTGATTGAAGAATAACCAGGATGCTATGTTCGAGGACGAGCGGGTAGTTCCCGTATACCTCGGAGGTTGAGCGGGTAACTCCCGTACCTCTTCTCCCTGCTGGGTTTGTTAGCCGCTATGAGAATAGTGGGTAGCTCCCACATCTCATGAGTGGGCAACAATAGGTGGAGCTGTTTGGTTAGCATCTGGTATGGTGTACTGGAGATGAGTGGGTAGCTCCCATGTGCTCAGTATACCCATGGCCACTGTTTGTCTTGACTTTGATCAGACCTTGCTGTTGAGCTGTTGTTGCGATCCTTTGGCTCCCTGCTTTCGGTTGTAGCCTTGATCCTTTGCATAGCAGTTGCATATTTATCTGTTGATTTCCTTATGCTGTTTGTGCTGCTCTCCGTACTGGGGTTTGACCCCGATGTCCTCTGCGGCTTGTGTATTGTTGCCTGTGTGTGTTTTCAGGTTTCCCAGGTTTCTCTGCTGGTCATGGCTTTGACCCAGCTGGAGGTTCCCCAGGAGGTGGATAGAGTGTCCCAGTTAGCGTATAGTATATATGTACTAGTACTGTTAGCCGGGGAATGCCCTGTGCTTGTGGGATTGTGTTATCCGTTGTACTACTGGTATTTGTATTTGTTTAAATGTTGTACTGTTGTACTGAGTGTTCGTAAAATACTGGGATTACTTTGGGTATTGTGCATTTTAAATTATATGTTTTAAACCATCAGACCTAAAGCGAAAATTTTAAGCCAGTTTTTTGTATTCCTCTGCTATTGTTTTGCGTTGTTTAACTCTGAGTAGAGCACGAGGCCTGACATTTTTAGAGCTTAAGTTGGGATAAGCTCGATTTCTGTTGATCACACTTGAGTCTAGGCACTATGTTGTTTGTTGCATGTGCTTGATTATGTGATCTATTTGCTGTATTTGATTGTGCTGTATCTGTTCTGTTGTGATCTTACCCTCTTAGTGTTTCCTAGATGCCGCCTAGACGTAGGGGTAGAGGTAGAGGACAGATTCCGGAAGAGTCTGAAGGTCAGACCGAAGGTGATCAGCGTAGTTTTCCCCGTCGTGGTCGCGGTAGGCATGCCGAGGATGAGGTTGACGAGTTGGCTGCCCGTGTGAACGATATGGAACTCGTTATGGCAAGGTTTCAGCGTATGAATCCTTAGGTTTTCAATGGGGATGAGTCTAGTGCTG
Organism: Dorcoceras hygrometricum; assembly: GCA_001598015.1. Lineage (NCBI taxonomy): Eukaryota > Viridiplantae > Streptophyta > Magnoliopsida > Lamiales > Gesneriaceae > Dorcoceras > Dorcoceras hygrometricum. The sequence continues at coordinate 247,232 of KV001023.1, read as the reverse complement.
ATGCAGATTCGTGGTTGCAGCATGTCACAGGTTTGTTTAACCGTGTGCAGTATGATGGTGAACTCAAGTTGAGTCTGATACTTTCCAGTTGAGGAAAGGTGCAGAGCGTTGGTGGAGAGGCGCTTCGAGGACTTTGGAAGAGACTGGAGTAGGGATTACGTGGGACAGTTTTTGCGTTGCTTTTCGCCAAGAGTATGTCCCGGAGTCCTACGTGAACGCCCGTGAGCGTGAGTTCGATAACTTGAAGCAGGGCAGTATGTCTGCTATAGAGTATGCCCGTAGGTTTTCTTCCCTTCTTGCGTACGTGCCGCATGTTTCTGTTCGGGAGAGAGAGAACAGAACTAGATTTGTTGAAGGGTTGAATGAGGAGTTTCATTCCTTGGTTTTGGCTAGCTCGTCGAAGAGCTACGTAGAGGCGGTGGATAGTGCGATTGACATCGAGGAAGGTTTGACGAACCGTCGGTCTCATGGTAGGCCGCAGGTGGTGCAGAGTAGTCGTCCAGTGGTTCAGGGAACGCAACCTTTCCAGTATGTGCAGTCGTCTCAGCCACCCCAACAGCAACAACAAGTAGCCCAATAGTTTGGACATCAGAGGTTTAGGCCTCGTGGTAAGCAGTTCAAGAAGAAGTCTGGTTCTGGTTCTTCTGGTTCTGGTAGCTCCAGCAGCGGTGGTACCAAAGTGGAGTATTGTGGCCAGTGTGGTGGAAAGCACCCTACAGCGTGGTGGAAAGCACCCTACAGCGCAGTGTGTAGGTGTGCAGGGTTCTTGTAATGTCTGCGGTCAGTACGGAGACTTTGCTAGAGTGTGTCCATTGTCTGGATCGCAGCATACCACAATTCCACCGCAGGGTCGAGGTAGATCATCTAGAGGTCGTTCTGCTTTTCCTGTTCAGCATCAGAGGTTGGGAGCGCCTCAGTTTAGGCCGTTTCAACAGCTGGTCCTTCGCGGTTTGGACAGTCTTCCCACCCTCAGTTTTCTGGACCTCAGTTTGCCCAAGTGAACGCCATGACCAGGGAGCAGGTGGAGAGCACACCGGGCGGAGGGATTATCTCAGGTACTTGCTTTATCTTTGATTTTCCTGCACGTGTGTTGTTTGATACAGGAGCGTCACATTATTTTATTTCTGATGCATTTGTGGTTGAGCATGGTTTGCATACCACTACCTTGTGTGATGTTGTATCTGTTGCGACTCCTGCCGGTGCGAGCCTGTTCTCCCAAGAGATTTTGTTTAATGGTGTTCTTAGGTTTGGCGAGAGTGTGTTGTTAGTCAACCTGATCAGTCTAGTGATGTGGGATTTTGACTGTATAGTGGGAATGGACGTGTTGTCTAGCTATAGGGCCACTGTGGATTGTTTCCATGGCGTTGTGCGATTTAGGCCCCAGTCTGGCGAGAAATGGAATTTCTACGGCCAAGATTCCCAGTTGAAGATTCCTTTCGTCTCTGCTATGGAGTTGTTTTGCCTGTTGTCGCTTGAGAATGCTGGTTTAAAGATCTATGCCTCAGATGCGTCTTCTTCTTCGAGCGTAGAGCTTAGTAGAGTCCCCGTGGTTCGACATTTTTCGGATGTGTTTCCGGAGGAAATTCCTGGTTTTCCACCGAGGCGGGAGATAGACTTCAGCATTGAGTTGGTTCCTGGTACAGCTCCGATTTCATGTGCTCCATATCGTTTAGCGCCTGCTGAGTTGAGGGAGCTTAAGGAGCAGCTTAGTGATTTTCTGGAGAAGGGATTCATTAGGCCTAGTATGTCCCCGTGGGGAGCGCCTATTTTGTTTGTTAAGAATAAAGACGGGTCGATGAGGATGTGTATCGACTTTAGGCAGTTGAACAAGGAGACAGTGAATAACAAGTACCCTTTGCCTAGGATCGATGATCTTTTTGACCAGTTTCAAGGGTCGGCCATTTTTCGAAGATCGATCTGCGTTCTGGGTATCATCAGTTGTGCATTCGTGAGCAGGAATGTGGAGAAGACTGCGTTTCATACGAGGTATGGGCATTACGAGTTTCTAGTTATGCCTTTTGGTTTGACGAATGCTCCCACTGTTTTCATGGATTTGATGAATAGAGTCTTTAGAAAGTTCATCGATCAGTTTGTGATTGTGTTTATCGATGACATTTTGGTGTACTCTAAGACTCTGTTGCAGCATAAAGAGCATTTGATGCTAGTTCTTCAGAAGCTTCGAGACTCGCAGTTGTATGCCAAGTTCTCCAAGTGCAAGTTTTGGTTGGACCGAGTTGTGTTTCTGGGTCATGTGATTTATGTTGATGTTATATCTATGGATCCCAGTAAGGTTGAGGCAGTGATTAACTGGGAGCGTCCAAGAATGTTGCTGAGATTCGTAGTTTCTTGGGTTTGGCTGGCTATTATCGTCGTTTTATCGAGGGATTCTCCAGTATAGCCAAGCCAATGACGCCGTTGACTCAGAAAGACAAGAGGTTTGTTTGGACTGAGCAATGTGAGAGTAGTTTTCTATTGCTCAAAGAGAAGCTAACTTCTGCGCCTGTGTTAGCCTTGCCGTGTGCTTCAGGTAGTTTTGTTACTTGTGCAGATGCTTCCTTGAATGGATTGGGTTGTGTGTTGATGCAGAATGGTTGAGTCATTGCTTATGCCTCTCGGCAGTTGAAGCCACATGAGACTCGTGTATAGCCAAGCCAATGACGCCGTTGACTCAGAAAGACAAGAGGTTTGTTTGGACTGAGCAATGTGAGAGTAGTTTTCTATTGCTCAAAGAGAAGCTAACTTCTGCGCCTGTGTTAGCCTTGCCGTGTGCTTCAGGTAGTTTTGTTACTTGTGCAGATGCTTCCTTGAATGGATTGGGTTGTGTGTTGATGCAGAATGGTTGAGTCATTGCTTATGCCTCTCGGCAGTTGAAGCCACATGAGACTCGTTACCCAGTTCATGCTTTGGAGTTAGCAGTAGTGGTTTTTGCTTTCAAGATTTGGCGCCACTACATGTATGGTGAGCAATTTGTGGTGTACTCCGACCACAAGAGTCTTCAGTATTTGTTTTCTCAATCAGATTTGAACATGAGACAGCGTAGATGGATGGAGCTGCTAAAGGATTTTGATTGTGAGATCAAATACCAGTCTAGGAAGATGAATGTAGTTGTTGATGCATTGAGCAGAAAGGCTCAAGTGGCGATGCTTGCTTCGATGCAGATTTCGAAGGTCCATGAGCATCTTAGCACTACTGGTTGGCGGTACTACCCAGTTGAGGATTATGTTGTGGTGTCTTCTTTTCAAGTTGAGCCACAGGTTGTTTCTAGCATTAGAGCAGCTCAGAGGACTGATCCATGCATCCATGAGTTGAAGCTGAAGGTGAGAGCTGGACAGTTGGAAGACTATACTGTCTCTTCCGATGGTTGTTTGAGGTTTCGTGGCAGGCTTGTTGTGCCAAATCTGATTGATTTGAAGGAAGAGATCTTGCGAGAAGCTCACTGTAGTAGATACAGTGTCCATCCTGGTGCAAGGAAGATGTATCATGCCTTGAAGCAGCATTACTGGTGGGCAGGTTTCAAGAGTGATATTGCTGATTTTGTAGCCCGATGTTTGAATTGTCAGCAAGTCAAGGCAGAGAGGATGAGACCTGATGATTTTTTGCATAGCTTAGAAATGCCCCAATGGAATTGGGAGCACATAACTATGGATTTTGTCATGCATTTGCCCCGTTCCAGCAGAGGTTGTGATGCTGTGTGGGTTGTGGTAGACAGATTCTCAAAGTCTGCGCATTTGATTCCCTACAACATGAGCTATTCTTTGAGGAAGATGGCGAACTTGTACATAGATTTTGTGGTGCGTTTGCATGGTGTGCCAGTCTCAATTGTTTCAGATCGTGATCCTCGATTTACTTTTAGGTTTTGGAAGAGTTTGCAAACATCTTTGGGAACTAGATTGGCTATGAGTACAACGTATCACCCCCAAATAGATGGCCAATCGGAGTAGCTGGCAAGACTCATTGTCTTTGGTTGAGTTTTCCTATAATAACAGCTATCAGGTCACGATTGCCATGGCACCATTTGAAGCTTTGTATGGTAGGAAGTGTAGATCGCCAGTGTGTTGGGAAGAAGTGGGGGAGAAGCAGCTGACTTCCCCAGAGTTTGTGCAGCAGATGAGAGATCAGGTGGACTTGATTCGCCAGAGAATGAAAGCTGCTCAATATCGCCAAGCTAGTTATGCGAATAAGAGGCGTAGGCCTTTAGAGTTTGAGGTTGGTGATCTAGTGATAGGATCAATATGGCTCGAAAAATAGGCCTAGGAGTTCAGAAGGGGGGGTTGAATGAACTCCTTGGTATTTTTAATTTTCGAAACCTTTAGCTTTTACAAGCACCCGCTTAAATTAAATCTGAGTTACCAGATTTAAGGTATCTCAGTCTTAAATCAGATTTGTCAACTAACAAATATTGTGCGGAAATAAGTTGATTAATCTATGAACAGTGAATTCTTAAATAAATGTGATAAGTAAAAGTTCAGGGTCAAGAGTTTGTTTATGGAAGTTCGGATATCAATATCCTACGTCTCCCCTTCTTCCTTTTCAGGAAGGTTGCACTAGAATATTTGATGTTTACAGCCTCTGTAACCACCCAGTCACCGAGCCTATCTCAAGATGAACTCCTAGCAATCTCCAATCAACAACAAGCAGATGTAACTGCTGAATATAACACTTAGAATTTCTATCAAACGGCTTTGTGTAGCTCGTTTGTTACCGACTCAACAATGAATGATACAACGGAATGCAAAGCTATTGACACTGTAAATCTTCTGGTTTTAACAATAAAACTCGATTACGTAAGGTAACCAGAAGATGTATCTCGAAGGTAATATCTGTGAAGGCTTGAACTGTGAAGATTCTTCAAGATTAGGATACTGGACTTATAACAATATCTGCAATGTAAATTTTCCAGTGGCTGTGTGAGCTTTTTGGAAGATAACTTCAATAGGCGAGAATGAGCCAAAGAAGGAGAGTAAGCGAGAGCTTCTTCAATTCAAAATCCAGCTATTTATACCCTTAGTCCATAACGGTCATTAAATCTCGCCAAGGAAACATAATCCCTTTTTGAATATATGTCCATCGCATATTCTGCTCCACTAGAGGTAAATTGCGCTTCGTCAGAGCCAAATTGTCGTATGTCAATATTTGTGCAAACATCGTATAACGTCCTTTGTATACTGCGTACTATTTACCCAAAATAGCACTGACAGTGTTTCCTTAATTCCAGGAAATTGTACGATACAATCTTCACCATTGATTCTTTCCAATTTTGAATATAGATAGCGTTTGAGTCGGTTCATCGTTTGCGCCTGAAATCTCTCTTCGTTAACACAGTTCTTTCTTTCCTTAAGAACATGACTATCTTAACTCTAATTTGAGTAAACGTAGTTTTCACATCTGAATGTATCAACATCTGAAATAAATAGAGATATTGTATTTGCAACATCTGAATGCAACAACTGAATGTAGCAACTGATACTGTTTTGATGTATGAACGCTCTGTTAACCCAAAATCTGAATACTCCCAACAAGTCACTTCTGATTAAAAGAAGCTTTATCCAAAAACTGAATACATCCACTTCTGAAGTACTGAGATCTGAGATAACTGAATAGATAATGTTTACTACTGAAATACTCGAAACTGAAACAATAGATCACAAGTTACTCAAATCTGAATGCCCTATGCTTCCAATAATAGATCTTCCACTGTAGCTCACATCAGTATACACTGTTCCCGAAATCTGAACTGATCCAAAAAACCAAATCTGTTTCAAAACATCGGCCTGAAAACAAAGAATGAAGTCACGTCTTCTGAACTTCAATACACTGAAATGACGTCACTGCTTCTGAACACTTCGAAATACTGGGAAGACGTCAAGACTTCTGAACATGACGTCACGACTTCTGAAAATCAACTCGATGTGTGATAGTCGACCCTACATCTGAATTATGCATAACTGTTAATGACTACAACTTACTGACTGTCCAGATGTTACTTTTGAATTCAGTACTTGTCTTATATTTGTTATCACCAAAACTAATAAATTTTACCTTAACAATTTCCCCCTTTTTGGTGATGACAAAACTTAGAAGCCTTACGACTTAATATGATATAAGCAAGAAAGCTCAAATTCGTGCTAAATTTATATAACTCATTAACTAAACACTGTACAAGAGATTTATACACAAAAGCTGAAAGAAAGAAAATCTAAAAACCTATTCTTTCCATATAACCACCATTCAACGTTCTTTTTATACGGTCCACCAGCACCACTACTACCGGATCCCCTTTTTATTGAAGAGCCCCTTCTATCATCTCTTCGGCCACTTCCACCAGAACCGCCTCCACCACCTCCTCTGCTTGCACTGCCCCCACTTGGTCTGTTTTGATCATCAGGAGGCGGTTGTGGTCGGCGGCTTCTACTCTCTTCCCCCTTTTTGTCATTACCACGATTAATGTAGGCAACAAGTTCACCCAACTGAGAGGAAAGGTTGTTATAATTTTCCTGTGCCTGTGCACAAAAATCCAGCAGTTCGCTCCGAATAGTAGCAAGACTCTCGTCTATGTCCGCTATGATGGCTTTTTGCTCATTCGCCTCTTTGCGAGCATCTGCTTGGTCTATCGATAAAATGGCAGTTTGAGTACGGACAGCTTTTAGGCCAAGCGAATGAACATCTATGTCATTACGAGTGTCCTGACGTATGCCTTTGATCAAACCGAGAGAGACTTGATTCCGCTGATAAAAAGCGTCGAGAATGGTTTTCTCAAGCTGTTTGATTTTGTCAAGAACTTCGTTATGAGAATCATCCAATCTCCTAGATTCCTTCGATTGATTAGAAATAATATGTGAGACATAGAAGCCCGTAGATCACTAAAAGATTCTGAAACAACAAGTGGTAAAGAAAACTGAACATCAGCAGGGGTAGATCCAACAGCAGTTGTAGTACCCTGAGGAATGTCATCGGTAAGGTTCATAGAGGAGGCAGACGATGAACTCTAATGAGGAGAGGAAAGAACAAAATCTGTAGGAGCTGAAGAAGTATCTACAACTGGCGAGATCTGCGCACTGAAATCTGGAAGAACTGAATCTAAGATCTGTAAACGATAAGAAACATCATCAACAACTTGTCTCGGAATGCTGAAATCGCCAAAAACTGGTCCTATAGGAACGATATCTGTACAAACAGTAAAACTGCCAACTGGCCTCAAACACCCAAACATGGAATACCACAAAATTTCTGTACATACTCTGTACCAACCCCAAGTTTTAACAGAAAAGGTGTAGAAGCACTCAAACACTGAACTTGCTGAAAGAAGAGGCAAATCGGTGCTAGAGATTCTAAAGAAGTCCGCTGGGGCAACTGTACCAAGAGTTGAGAAACAGGGCTCTCATCTTCGTGTACCCATAGATCATAACATCTTCCACCACCCAAACATCTCCAATACGTCTCAAAAGACGAAGCCAACAGGTCGAAACAAAGATTTTGTGATTTCTGGGAATGTAAAAACCACGATAAAAAACATATTCAAATAACATTGAGCAACACGGCTTTGTCCATTATAGCCTGTGTGCCTGTCTCTGCATCAGCAAATGTTTGACAGAAGTACTATGAGCAACTGATAGTAGATCTGTAATCTGAAGCGCCATTACTGACCAAGGTTGTCCTGGACTAAAATTTGCTCTATGTGACTCCAAAAACTTTCAAAGCAACATTTCCTATACTTTGCGAGTATATACACCTTTCTCTGGAGAGCAACTTGCACAGAGTCTGTCTCAGCCCAAGTTAAAACATTTTCTTCTTTGGCAGCAATGTCTTCGTTAAGAGACGTCAAAAAGGCTAACCGTCGAAGACTGAAAGAATTAAAGAACGCGGAAACTTCATCTATCACGTGTTCCCTCAACTTTATAAGAAACTCAATATCCCCAAAAATTAAATCAACCATCTCATGGTCCTGTGCCCTTTGACTATGCCAGCCTCGACAAAGGGTGCCTTCCCCTTATCGGTGAGAGCAATCTTAGGGGGACTTTCCTTGTACAAGTCTCCATCTGCAACTCTTAGGATTGAAATCCCAAGTACAAACTTTATTTTGGTGGGTTCGGCAGCAAGAACTGATGGAAGCATCATATCTCCAGGGATCCGCTTCAGTAAGTAATCGATTGACAGTAACTCTTCATCGGATGAAGACTGTACCACATATGTCACGGTTGCTAAATCAATATCCTTTGCTGTTGTAGCAGCCGGGCTCTCATCAACCTCAAATAATATATCATCAGACTTTGTGATCATGGTGTTTGCCAAAACTATTCCATTTCTATTTCCTTAGCAACCTCTGGTGCCACAAAAGCCTTCAACTGCTGCTCCACAACACCAGTTTCATAAGCAACCGTTTCCTGTTCTTCATATGTCTCACTGGCGGATTCAACTATTCTATCAGCTCGTCGAGCAGTAAATTCCTCGTATGACAAATCAAACCAGTGCTTGATTTCATCAGCTTTTTCAACTGTCTGACCCGCAGCCACTGTTTCTTCTCTGACATCTATTTCAAGGGGCTGTTCCCTTTCAGCTGTTTCTGTTTGTTCCATCTGTGCAGTCTAAGCAACCACTTGTTCAATGATGGTGTCAACATCATCAGCAGATGTAGGATCAACAGTTTGGATAGGTTCAGCAACGAGTGCTACTGAGACTAGCTCCAGCTTCGCTTTGGAAGGAGCTGCTTTCCCCTTCAATGTTCGCTTCTTTTTCACCACCTGCTCTTCAATGGCAATAGCAGGCCTCTTTTTGGACACAGCCCTTTTTACGGGTGTTTCTTCACCCGAGATTTTCCTGCCAAGCCCTCCACATTGTCAACAGCAATCTTGTCGTTGATGGCAATATATCTCCCAACGGTTTTGGCAGTCAAAATTTCCTCAGAGTCTCCCAACTCCAAATCTAGTATACTTTTCAACAAAATACAGATATGGACAGCGTATCCTTTGGCTTGCCTCGTCTCTGGAGTCACCATATCCTTGAAAATTTTGAAGAGCAATCTTCCCCAGTTCACAGACACAGGAACCTTTCATGAGTCACGGCATCAAAGGAACCCGCTTTCACAGTAATGGATTTTGCCACGATATCACTAAGAAGCCTGTACTCAATCTTCAATTCCCGCTTTTTGCCGGAAGTTGACAGCTGATCATCGGTAAATGAAAACTAAGTTATAGCATTAAAAATCAAGTCCTTAGGTACCTCATTGATATCTATCAATCCTTCCACCGACAACTGAAAAGTTCGGGCAAAAACTTCCTCAGATATCTCCACCAGCTTCCCTTGAACTGTACTAACAACTTTAATATCTCGTACGGTGGCGTTTTGATAAAACTCGATCAGAGCGGTTTCAAAAACGTCAGACATACAGCCCAGAAAGCCATTCGGACCAGATGCCACAAGGGCTTCAAACATAGCTACAATTTCTGAGTTGTCCATGGCAAGGACAGAGGCAAAATGAACCTGGTTGGTGTTGCTAACAAGTGAAGATGCCATTTCGGATAGAGTAACGAACGAGAGAATTCCTTAAATTAGAGTAATCTTCAAACAGAACACACAGAAAGCAAAGCGCAAGAGAGTTTGAGGGTAATGCGTAGCGTAAGAGTTAGGATAAGAGGAAACGCCGTAAATATAAACAAGAATGCAAAAGGTACTAGAGAGAGAAAATGTGGATTTGACGTTTCGCATGATGACAACCAAGTGTCAATCATCCGACGACGCGATCAATTTTGGAAATGATTTTGAAAAGATTTTGACAAAATATCGAAGTAATTTTAAAGGGATTTTAAAAGGATTTTGAATTTTGACCGCGAGGGTAAAAATGTAAAACATAATTGGCGCCAAATGCTCAACACGTCACAACCTTAAGATCTGTTTACTGTATCAGCAGGGGTGTTGCAAGATCTGATTCTGGATAAGTATCAACTGTGTATATGTGACATCTGAGTGTATCCAGATCTCACATATTCAGTTGACTCAGCACTTATTACTTCAGATCTCTCGTTCCCCTAAATCTGAGATCTCCCAAGTCTGATATTTTTTCAAACCTGAATTCCAAGATGTTCCCCCTGAACAATAGACTCAGATTTGACAAAACCAGAAGCTGTTCAACCTGAAAGTTGTTAGCACAAAGATAATTAAGGCAGTTCTAAGAGACCAATAGATTTCTAAAATAAGAAAAATTAGCATCAGGTAGGGGCTTTGTGAAGATATCAGCAACTTGCTGCTCAGTCGACACATACTCCAGCTTTACGTCTTTCTTTAGAACATGGTCCCTTATAAAGTGATGCCTGATGTATATATGCTTTGTTCTTGGATGCAGCACAGGGTTTTCAGTGATAGCAATAGCACTGGTGTTGTTACAGAGAATAGACGCTTTAGAAGCATCAATGCCATAGTCCTTAAGTTGGTGTTGAATCCATAGGATCTGAGCACAACAGCTTCCTGCTGCTAAGTACTCTGCTTCAGCAGTGGACGTTGCAATGGATGTCTGCTTCTTATTGAACCAGAAAATCAATCGATCTCCTAAGATTGACAAGTACCACTTGTGCTTGTACGATCAATCCTACATCCTGCGTAATCTGCATCACCATAACCGATTAGTTGAAACCCTGAGTCTTTGGGATACCAAAGACCCACATTGGAAGTTCCTTTCAAATATTTTAAAATCCTTTTCACGGCTATGTAATGTGATTGTTTAGGCTCTGCTTGAAATCTAGCACACATACAGACAGCAAACATGATGTCTGGTCTGCTAGTAGTTAAGTACAGCAGGGATCCAATTATACCACGATATAATGATACCTCAATGGCAGTACCAGCTTCATCTTTGTCTAGTTTGATTGATAAGATCATTGGGGTCGCAGCTGCTGAACAATTGTCCATGCCAAATTTCTTCAGCAGTTCATTCGTTGTTTTAGCTTGCTTAATGAAGATTCCATTTTCCAGCTCGAACTTGTAAACCCAAAAAGAACGTTAGCTCGCCCATCATGCTCATCTCAAATTTGTCCTGCATCAGCGTAGAGAACTTTTGGCACAATTTGGGGTTAGTTGACCCAAAGATAATGTCATCAACATATATTTGTACTAATAAGACATGATCAGATTTTACGAATTTAAATAGTGTCTTATCAACTGTGCCTATAGTGAAATCATGCTCGATTAAGAATTTGGACAGTGTATCATACCAAGCTCTGGGTGCTTGCTTCAACCCATGCAGAGCTTTATCCAATTTATAAACGTGGTTTGGATAGGTATGATCTACGAAGCCAGGAGGTTGTGCAACATACACTTCCTCTGTTAGAATGCCATTAAGAAATGCACTCTTAAACTCCATTTGAAATACTTTAAAATCATTGAATGCTGCATATGCAAGGAACATGCGAATGGCTTCTAATCTGGCTACAGGGGCAAAGGTTTCACCAAAATCTATTCCTTCCATTTGCCTAAATCCCTGAGCTGCCAGTCTAGCTTTATTTCTCGTTACTATTCCATCTTCATTCAGTTTGTTCCTAAAGACCCATCGTGTTCCTATAACTGAATGATTTGAAGGTCTAGGTACAAGTTGCCATACGTTATTTCTTTTAAACTGATTTAATTCCTCCTGCATAGATTCTACCCAGCATGGGTCTGCTGAGGCTTCATCTATTTGTTTTGGTTCAAAGCTGAATCAAAATGATCATGCAATAGCTGGCTTCATGTGCGAATAGGAGATTCGATGTTACCTATGACCTTCTTAGGTGGATGATTTCTATTCCACCAAAGATCAAGTCCAATTGGATTTGCTCCGTGTTCTGCTTGGATTTCTTGCTGAATAGTCACTTCTGGATTTTCTGACACCAATTGATGATTTGTGTTGCTGGCTTGTGCTTCAGATGTTGGTCTAGATGCCAAATGATGTGAAGTACTCGCAAGTGGTGCGTCAGATGTTGGTCTATGTGTGGAAAGATTTGTTTGTGCAACATCTGTTTGAGCAGCATCTGTTTGGGCAACATCTTGTGCATTTGTCACTTCAGCTTCAGCAGCAGGCACACTTGGAGAGATCTGATCCTGTGTAGAGTCATCGTTAGTTAAATCGATAACTACTGGATTACCTGTCAGATCTTGTTGAGCATTGTTATGCGGTGCGTCCAGTGCTGGTTCCATCTCTGCTGAATGTCTTTGTGGTGCCACGTCATCATCTGAGTCATCAATGCTGGTGATTCTAGACGTGTACATAGATCATTAAGGCTCGCAGCTGAGTTGGATCTAAAACTTGTCTCATCAAAGACAACGTGCGCTGACTCTTCAACAGTTAGACTCCGATTGTTGAATACTCGATAAGCCTTGCTCACTGCTGAATAGCCTAGAAAGATACGTGCATCAGATTTTGCATCAAAAGCAGTTAGGTGCTTTTTACCATTATTATGAATAAAGCATCTACACCCAAACACCCTGAAATATGAAATATCAGGTTTCTTGCCACTCCAGATCTCATATGGGGTTTTACCATGCAACTTATTAATCATAGATCTGTTCTGAGTGTAGCAAGATGTGTTAACTGCTTCTGCCCATAATTTTTGTGAAATACCAGAATAAGCAATCATAGATCTAGCAGCTTCTTTTAAAGTACGATTTCTCCTCTCAGCAAGCCCATTCTGCTGAGGAGTTCTAGCTGCTGAAAGCTCATGCTTTATCCCAATGTCTTCTAGATAAGAATTTAATTTATGATTTAAAAATTCAGTACCACGATCACTTCTTATCCTGTTGACTGTACAAGATCTGTCATTTTGCAAACGTTTTAAAAGGCATATCAGTTGGTCAGCGGTATCAGATTTTGCATTTAAAACAACACCCAAGTAAATTTTGTAAAATCATCAATAACAACGAGGGTGTAGTTCGTTCCCCCTAAGCTCGTTACGGGAATAGGACCAAAGAGATCCATATGTAAAAGCTCTAATCTTCGGGAATAACGTTTACCGCCTTTCTTTTTAAAATTTGATTTGATTTGTACCAAGCTGACATGCGGCACAGATCCTGTCCTTTGAAAAATTGATTTTGGGTAGACCAGAAACCATTTCATGCTGACTCAAATGAGCAAGAGTATAAAGTTTAGATGATTCATTTGCTGATGCCACAACCAGCTCTTGGAAGAGTTGGCTGCTAAGCAAATTTGTTTAGATCCCATGGGTTCTGACCAATTGATAATGTAGGTATTCCCCGACCTTTTACCTACCAATACAGTCAGTACTTCTGGACTCTGAACTGTGCATGTGTGCTGTTGAAAATTAACTATGTAACCCTTGTCACACAGCTGACTAATGCTAATCAAATTATAATGCAAATTATCAACAACTAAGACATCAGATATTGAGATGTTACCGTGGGTAAGCTTACCCTTACCCACATTGTTACCATGTGAGTTATCACCAAAGACTATTTTTGCTCCTTTGTGTGGAATGACATCTGTCAGCAGCTTTTGGTTCCTGTCATATGTCTTGCACAGCCGCTGTCCAGGTACCATATGATTGATTCATCAGCAGCTTTGTACCTGTTATCCTGCAATCATGAAAAACATAGTTTGGTACCCAATTTACTTGGGTCCAGATAGGATTACCCCTTTTGGGACCCATACTTGAATTACTTTGACAACTTTCCCAGTATGATAGTCCATAAGGGTCTGTGCTGAAATATTGTGAGGTCTGTTGAGCTTTGGTTTGGTATTCTGAACATTTAGATCTCTACGGGGCCTAACCTTTTTCCATTCAGACTTAACCTTCTTAGAGCCACGTCTTTGTTGGTTCTGAACAAATGACTTGGATCTAGCTTTTGCCTTTTCCTTGTCAAGTCTGTTCTTTAGCCAACCAGACTTAGAACTCTCGAGTCTGTCATAGCCAATACCAACTTTTCCTTTCTTATTCAATTGCTCCGAGATCTGGTCATCATACCTTACCGACTCGCATGGATCATGTATCACACTAGCTTTGACAAAGCTCATCTTTTTGAAGGTCTCTCCAAAGCTACTTTCACTAGTATTGAAACCTAAGCCAGTTCTATAATTCGCTGTCTTCTGAATCTCACACAGCTTGTCTAGAGAGATAGAAGACTGGGTCCAGGAGCTCATTATCGAATTTAATTTTTTAATTTCAGACTTCAGCTTAAAGGACTTTGATCTCAACAATTCATTCTCAGCCTTCAGCTTACTCAACCCGATTTTTAAACTGTCAGCTTCACCAAGTTGAACAGTACTTGGCTCAACTGAACTATTTTTCAAATCAATGTTTTCAGACTTAACTTCCTCGAATGTGTGAGAAAGCTTACAGTACTCTTGGACCATATCATTTAGTGCACTGATTAGGTCATCTCGTGTAAATTCAACATTAGAAAAATCGAATACCTCATCGTCAGATGTTTGATCAGCCATGAGACAGTGAACTTCCTCCTGTTCACTATCGCTTGAAGAAGAACTGCTTGATGAGGAATCAGAATCTGAGTCCGCCCAGCGTTTGGTGCTTTATTCTGCAACCAGTACTTTTCTATCATACTTTCTGTTGGGATTCTTGTCAGATTTTGTCGTCATCCTCCTATCCTTGGATCTCTCTTTGGTTTGATCATCTTTCTTTTCATCTCTCTTGAATCTGTCTTCTTTCTTGGGCCTGTTGCAATCAGCAGCATGTCAGATTTATGAACATTATTATAAGGAGCAGAAGGGTTGTAGGATCTTCTCATGAATTTCCCAAACTTCTTAACGAAGAGGGACATGACATCGTTGCTGAGTTGTTAAGCAGACTTGCTCGTGCTTGGAGAGCACTGTTCAGATGTTTCCGCCAATGCTTTAGTTGGTTGAGATGCTGAGGATACAGCTTCTGCTCTAGTTTCAACTCAAACTCATAAGCTTTTAGATTCGCGAAGAGGTCATGCAGTTCCAGCTTGTTTAGATCTTTAGATTCTAGCATGGCCATCGTCTTCACGTCCCATTCCCTGGGCAACACTCTCATCACTTTCAATGCCAACTCACGGTTGCTATAATCTTTTCCCAAGCTAGTAAACTCAATCACCACGGCGCTGAATCGCTCATAAAACTCCGTCATTGTTTCTTCGTCTGTCATCTTTATTGACTCATATTTCTGTTGAGCCACTGTTAGCTTGTTTTCCTTTGTTTCGTCATTGCCTTCACAAATTTGTGTAAGCTTTTCCCAAATCTCCTTTGCTGTGGCGCTGTATTAATCTTGCTGAACATGTTTTTGTCCAGTGTCTTATAAAGAATGTCTCTGGCCACATTATCCGGATTTGCTTTCTTTTTGTCCTCGTTGGAGTACTCATGTCTGCTCTTTTCTAGATACTGGGGCTCGCCATTAGATATAACAAAGGCCAAGTTTGGCTTCATAATTTTCATCGGCCCTTCTGTGATGACCGACCACATATCATCGTCCTGAGCAGCCAGATGCGTTCCAGTCATCATAGTCCTCCTTGGAAAACATAGGAATTTTTGTTGTGAGAAGTAGACATATTTGAATATAATAAAGCACAAACAACAAGTTGTTCAATAACTGAGATGCGCAGGCTCTGATACCAATTGATAAGATCAATATGGCTCGAAAAACAGGCCTAGGAGTTCAGAAGGGGGTTGAATGAACTCCTTGATATTTTTAATTTTCGAAACTTTTAAAACGATTTTTACAAGCACCCGCTTAACTTAAATCCGATTTACCAGATTTAAGGTATCTCAGTCTTAAATAAGATTTCTCAACTAACAAATATTGTTGGAAATAAGTTGTAATCTGTGAACAGTGAAAGCTTAAATAAATGCGATAAGTAAAAGTTCAGGGTCAAGAGTTTGTTTACGGAAGTTCGGATATCAGTATCCTACGTCTCCCCTTCTTCCTTTTCAGGAAGGTTCCACTAGAGGATTTGATGTTTATAGCCTCTGTAACCACCCAGTCACCGAGCCTCACTCAGGATGAACTCCTAGCAATCTCCAATCAACAACTATCATATGTAACTGCTGAATACAACACTTAGAATTTCTATCAAACGGCTTTGTGTAGCTCTTTTGTTACAGACTCAACAATGAATGATACAATGGAATGCAAAGATATTGAGACTGTAAATCTTTTGATTTTAACAATAAAACTCGATTAGACAAGGTAACCAGAAGATGTATCTCGAAGGTAATATCTGTGAAGGCTTGAACTGTGAAGAGTTCTTCGAGATTAGGATACTGGACTTAGAAAAATTTCTGCAATGTAAATTTTCCAGTGGTTGTTTGAGCTTTTTCGAAGACAACTTCAATAGGCGAGAATGAGCCAGAGAAGGAGAGTAAACGAGAGCTTCTTCTATTCAAAATCCAGCTATTTATACCCTTCATCGATAACGGTCATTAAATCTCGCCAAGGAAACAGAATCCATTTTTGAATATATGTCCATCGCATATTCTGCTCCACTAGAGGTAAATTGCGCTTCATAAGAGCCAAATTGTCGTATGTCCATATTTGTTCAAACACCGTATAACGTCCTCTGTATACTGCGTACTATTTACCCAAAATAGCACTAACAGTGTTTCCTTAATTCCAGGAAATTGTACGATATAATCTTCACCATTGATTCTTTCCAATTTTGAATATAGATAGCGTTTTAGTTTGCGCCTGAAATCTCTATTCGTTAACACAGTTCTTTCTTTCATGAAGAATATGACTATCTTAACTTTGATTTGAGTAAACGTACTTGTCACATCTGAATGTATCAACATCTGAAATAAATAGAGATAATGTATTTGCAACATCTGAATGCAACAACTGAATGTAGCAACTGATACTGTTCTGATGTCTGAATGCTCTGTTAACCCAAAATCTGAATACTCCCAACAAGTCACTTCTGATTCAAAGTAGCTTTATCCAAAAACTGAATACATCCACGTATGAAGTACTGAGATCTGAGATAACTGAATAGATACTGTACTACTGAAATACTCGAAACTGAAACAATAGATCACAAACTGTTACTCAAATCTAAATGCCTTATTCTTCCAACAATAGATCTTCCACTGTATCTCACATCTGTATACACTGTTCCCGAAATATGAACTGATCCAAAAAACCAAATCTATCAAAACATCAGCCTGACAACAAAGAATGACGTCATGTCTTCTGAACTTCAATACACTGAAATGACTTCACTACTTCTGAACACTTCGAAATACTGGGATGACGTCAAGACTTCTGAACATGAAGTCACGACTTCTGAAAATCAACTCGATGTGTGATAGTCGACCCAATATCTGAATTATGCGTAACTATTAATGACTACAACTTACTTACTTGTCTTATATTTGTTATCATCAAAACTAATAAATTTTACCTTAACATCTAGTATTCCTTAAGATTTCTTCTTTCCGCCGTGTTATGAGATTTGGTCTCAAGGGTAAGTTAGCTCCCCGTTGTGTTGGACCTTATGAGATCTTAGAGAGGATTGGTTCTTTGGCTTATCGACTGTTGTTGCCACCAGATTTGTCCTCCTTACATGATGTGTTTCATGTTCGATGTTGAGGAAGTATGAGCCAGATCCCTCGCATGTGTTGAGAACTGACGAGGTTGAATTAGATCGGACTTTGAGCTATGTTGAGTATCCCTTGCAGATCTTGGATAGAAAAGAGAAACAGCTGCAGAACAAAACCATTCCCTTAGTGATGGTTCAGTGGAGCAAGCATGGAAGAGAAGATGCAGCGTGAGTGGCCGCATCTGTTTGAGTAGATGTTGCTTTTGTTCCAGTAGTTGGTTTCTTGTGTTTCTTTCCCCAGTTATCTTGAACTCTTGTTTTGGAGTTGATTGATTTCGAGGACGAAATCTTGTTTTAGTGGGGGAGAGATGTGAGACCTAAAAGTTGATAAGATTAATTGAGTTAATTAGTCGGGTTTTGTTGAGATCAGCTTTGAGTCGATATTCTTAGAGAAGCTATCGGTTTTGTTTCAGCCTTGGAAAAGTTTCTGGAGAGTTAGAATTGGCGCGGAATCTGTTCAGCAGTTAGCGCGAGTCATCGCTGAATGTTGGCGCTCAGAAGTGGTGACGTCAGCAGTAGTGGTTGTATTCAACAGTCGTAGCAAGATCTATTGTCACTGAGCAGTAGAGAGCGCGCTAGCGTGTTTCAGCAGTGAGTAGTTCTACATCGTCGATTGGAATAGTTGAACGATAGCATTTTGGATTAGCGAAGAAGACTCAGCTGTGAGTTGCGTTAGCGTCAGTTGTGTGAGAAATCTGTTGTAGCGTTTCTAACAGATGTTGGTTAGTGTTCAGCAGTGAGTAGCGGGTGACGTGTCCAGTTGCGATAGTAGTTCTCCGCGACGTCTTTTGAGTTAGTAGGGATCTGTTTTGGCATAGAGAGAGATCTGTTTCAAGATCAGTCTGCGAGCGGGAATATCAGCTGCGATAGTTTTAAGTGTGGTGGATACTGTTTCTTCAGCTGTGAGCAGCTTTGGCTTTGTTAAGAGAGGACTTGGTCTTCGAATTGGGTATCCAGTTTCCATACTTAGAATATTTCCCGATTTCCAATTTCTGTCACGATACCCTAGCTACTGTTCACCGAACCTTATCTTCTTCGATTGTCGGCGGTAGGCGGCTCCGACGAGAGTAAGAGTGGTAACTCCTCTTGCTGAGACACTTAGTTTGGATATTGTTTTCGAACGTTTACTTGAAGATGGTGAGGTGTGCAAAGACATCTCCCTTGTGTAGCCTGTTAGCATAAGAGCGGATTTCACTCCTAGCTTGTTGGGGTAAGTAAAGTTCCTGCCTTTGAGCTTTCTGTTGAGTTAGAGAGGTAGGATTAGCGCTGGTGGAGTTCATAACTCCCAGCTGCTGTTTTCTGTGCTACGGTCCCTGTGGTATTGTGTGTTAGCGTTGAGTAGGTGGTAGATCTGTGTGCTCGGGACGTCATGGCAATCTGCTTGTAGTAATTTTTGCCCAGAGAATTGAGGTACGGATGTGAGCTTGTTTACAGCTTAGGATTGAGCATGGATTATATGCTTGGCGGTGTGTGTGTCTGTGCTGTTATCGTTTGTGCATTGTTATGATATCAGCTGTTGCATTTGCATACACGCATTATCCTATTGAGCTCTGTTTTGCTAGCTATGCCTGTTCTGTTGATTGAAGAATACCAAGATGCTATGTTCAAGGATGAGTGGGTAGTTCCTGTATACCTCGGAGGCTGAGCGGGTAACTCCCGTACCTCTTCTCACTGCTGGGTTTGTTAGCCGCTATGAGCGGAGTGGGTAGCTCCCACATCTCATGAGTGGAAAACAGCAGGTGGAGCTGTTTGGTTAGCATCTGGTATGGTGTACTGGAGATGAGTGGGTAGCTCCCATGTGCTCAGTATACCTGTGGCCACTGTTTGTCTTTCCTTTGATCAGACCTTGCTGTTGAGCTGTTGTTGCGATCCTTTGGCTCCCTGCTTTCAGTTGTAGCCTTGATCCCTTTGCATAGCATTTGTATATTTATCTGTTGCTTTCCTTATGCTGTTTGTGCAGCTCTCCGTACTGGATTTGAACTCGATGTCCCTCTGGGGCTTGTGTATTGTTGCCTGTGTGTGTTTTCAGGTTTCACAGGTTTCTCTGCTGGTCGTGGCTTTGACCCAGCTGGAGGTGCCCCAGGAGGTGGATAGAGTGTCCCAGTTAGCCTATAGCATATATGTACTAGTACTGTTAGCCGGGGAATGCCCGGTGCTTGTGGGATTCTGTTATCCGTTGTAGTACTGGTATTTGTATTTGATTAAATGCTGTACTGTTGTACTGAGTGTTTGTAAAATACTGGGATTACTTTGAGTATTGTGTATTTTAAATTATATGTTTTAAACCGTCAGGCCTAAAGCGACAATTTTAAGCCACTCTTTGTATGCTTCCGCTATTGTTTTGTGTGGTTTAACTCTGAGTAGAGCACGAGGCCTGACAAAATCCAATATCACATCTAACATACACTATAGTGCATTCAAGGTCTTTATACAACAATTGTAATAATAATAATGAAGACAAAGAATGCCATAAAAGAATGAGAATTTTATATGTGAGACCCGAAAGATTTATGGATTAATTAAGCTAATTAATCGGGTTATGGATAGACCAGGTTTGGCTGGAGCAGATCTGGGATGGATCAGCTTTGAGCTGGTATGCTGGGTGAGCATATCGGGTTTATCTTATATTTGTGTTTATAACAGCTCTGGACAGTTGTAGAGTTCTGTGGGGTAGTAGTCAGATTTGGAGAGTTGAGAAGTGCTGGTGGTAACTTCGACATTGGCGTTCGTTGTTGTAATTGAGGCTAGTGGTGAAATCTGGTTGTCGCAAAGTATTTTGAGTTCGCTAATTGATATCCTACACGGGTATCGAAACGCCGTCGTTTGGAGGAAACTAGATTTGAGATGCGTAAGTCGTTAGCGATGAGTGAACCGGCCTGGTTCGAGAGTTTGGTGTAGACCGATTTAGGGTTGTCTAGACCGGAAAGCAGTGCGATGTCGTTTTGGGTATCAGTGAACGCTGGTCAGATTTGGTGTGACGTCCCAATCCTCATGGGGTCACGAAAGAATAATAAAAAGAAAAGAAGGGCTGAATGGGAATTGTTATAAGCTCTATTTCTTATAACTAAATAAAAATTCAAACACAAACATAATATGGCGCCAAGTACTGGAACAGCTGAAACAATTTCTTTAATAACAGATGTTGCAAAAGTGCAAAATGCGATATTACAACTTCGCATTCTATATGAATTCACTATTGTTGTAATAGATCTAATACAAACTTAACAAAAGATCAAAAACAACAACAGCTGCTGCGGAAAACATCGGCCGTAGATAAACACAATCACCACAGCTGGTTCAGTCGCTGCCTCCCGCCTGCCCCAGCTCTGTCCCACCTGCACCATTTTAAAACTAATGAGCCTAGGGGCTCAGCAAGTAAAATCTGAAGATAACAATTTCGCATAATGCAGGAAGAATGTCTAAACGTATCGTAACTTAACAAACAGTTTAATGGAAGTCATTCATCAGCTTTCATAAACTTTCTTTCGTTAAACTTGGAAATGGGGAAGATGACCCAGATACCATTCTTATTTTCTTGTAATTTATGGCTTAGAAGCTCTCCTTAGGTCCGTGGTGCACCTGATCAAGTGACTACTGATATCAGCCTTAGCATTTAGCTCGTGGTGAAGGGGCAACTTGTTAGAGTAGATGCCCAACTAGCCAACTTGTGGCGTGTGGGTTTATAGACTCTTGTATATGACAATCTTTATATATGATATTCGCATTTATCCATATGGCATTCTTTACTTTCATTGTGTGTATGATGATTTACAATTGCGTTGAGTAAAGACCTAGAATACACTAAAATGTATGTTAGATGTGATAGTGGATATGACGGCTATCATGAAACACATCTAATAGTCACTGTGTGTTCTGAACATGTTCCTAGTCGATTGGGCCGTCAAAATGAGGATAAGGCCGCCCGAGTTCGAGACTAGTATCTGCGATGCGAAGTACCATGTTTCATTGGTAGGGAGCATTGTGATGTTCTGAGCATGCAGATAGATAGTGACCTGGTGATCTATCGAACTACCCTCCTTCGTATTTTCCAAGTGGTTACCATTTGTCGAGTGGATAAGTCCGAGGTCTTGGTTGTAATGATTAGTCCTCACGACTCGAAACGTAATTGAGGCTCTACATGGTAGGCGTCTCACTTTGACCCGTTTGCCGACTCACTTGGGGTCGTAAGGCGTCGGGATTGGGTGAGACCCCGATGCATGTAGGAGTCGATGCATCGTTGTCGAGGATTCACCGCTCGCAGACATGCGTGGATATCCTATGCTATCTGA
>KV001023.1:184771-209586 GCA_001598015.1 Dorcoceras hygrometricum | reverse complement strand
TACCATGGCTCTGATACCACCTGTTGTGAGGCTCTCTTCCCACAATTAATCTTCTAATCTTAATCAGTGGGTTATTAATGTAAACTAAACAAGTTTAACAATCTAATCTGGTTTATACATAAACAATTAAAAAAAAAAATTTCATATCAGCACAAGCGTATTAAATTCAGCAGACGCAGAATAAGTTCAACTGGTAGCACAAACTTGATTCGTGTATACACATGCTTCATAGTTCACTTCGGTTATAAGCTAAGTTCAAGCTAAGTTCCCTAGTACATGCGTCTATCTTATATACAAAACCAGAATTGAATAACCTAACATCAATTATTCAACTATCTAGATTATCAGCTGGTGTTGCGCCTTCCTGCTGCTGATCCAGCATCTAGATAATTAGCTCTCGCTACCCGTGGTTGCTCCCCCCTAATTCTTTCTTCCTGTTGTCATGCACACATACAAAACAAAACAACAGCCGGATAACCTCCGGTGAGAATCATCTCAATATAATCAGCAGGTACGCATAATAACAATAAATGCATAACAGTGTATCAACTGCAATTAAATGCAATGACATGAAATGATTCTAGTTCTTCTCTTTCATCTCCGATTTGATTCCATATCAGTTCGACGCCATCAAGATTCGTATCCGATCTTGACATGAATATTCATCTATCGAAACCATCTCCGGCTTCGAAAATCAGGCCAACTCAGTCCTGGGCATTAGAATCAATTAAATTCTCTTCAATATGCAAACTCATGCAAATATAAAAGATCCACTACCTGCGATGGATCGACACACACATAATTCAAGTTCTAAATCAAGAACAGTAATCATATATGTATGTGATTTCAGCGGAATACTCAAGAACTATCATTCTTGAGTAATCTAGTTCCTGACTCTTCTGTCAGATTATACCTTTGTTTCTCTGTTTTCAAATACTTCAATCAGTGTTCTTAAGATCTGTTCCTTACTTCCAAAGATACTCGCGGGATCAAGGATCGATAGCTGAATTCAATATATTTCTTAGTATTTCAAATTCATGCTTATTTATAGACGACGCTCTCTGTATATCTCGCAGCATTTCCAACGTATTCAATTCGAGTTCCATGTGTAATGCTGAGTATTCAAACAAGATATACTCCCACCGCTTCGAAGGTGGATAACGATAAACAGATTCCTCAACTGTTGTTCATCGTCTTCAGTCGCTGTTCGAATATCATTGTTCGTTAGCAGACGCAAGAATCAGCTGTTGTAATAACCAGTCGCAACTACAGGAATCCAGTCGCAACATCAATTCAGTCGTAACACTCCAAAGCTCAAAACGATGTCGTTATAACTAATTTCAACGACGTCGTTACATGTCATCAGCTGGTGCT
Source organism: Dorcoceras hygrometricum (assembly GCA_001598015.1). Lineage (NCBI taxonomy): Eukaryota > Viridiplantae > Streptophyta > Magnoliopsida > Lamiales > Gesneriaceae > Dorcoceras > Dorcoceras hygrometricum. The sequence continues at coordinate 208,212 of KV001023.1, read as the reverse complement.
ACTTCACTCAAAAGAACCAGCAGCTGGTCGTACTTCTATTCTAACAGCTGATTTCGCAACATTAATCAAAACGGTATCGTATCAACATCTCCTGTTTATAATCAAAATGGTGTCGCATTTGATCCCTCGACTGGATAATCAGCAGATACCAAAATCTCTCGACTGATTTCCAATCTCTCGTCTGGTTGCTAAACGACGACGTATCAAGGCTCATAGTCATAAGTCAAAACGCTGTCGTATATTCTCTTAGCTGGAACTAAGTTCCCCTCGACTGGTTTGCGTTTAATATTAAAACGACGACGTTGCACCTACGTCATCCAGTCGATACACTACCAACCAGCAGGTATACATCAAAACCAGCAGATGAGTATGAAACTCTTGCTGCTGATTTCTCGTGTGTAACAGTGACTAACACGTGGCGCTCTCTCACTGACCCTTCTATTCACGCATTCGCTTCCAGCTGAAATCAACAATAACGCTTCAACTGAATTTCAAATTTCCACCAGTCGCGAGCTACAGTAACCTGCTGCTGATCTTATCACATCGCTTCGCCTGGTTACTTCGACTGGTTCTCATACTTTGCGATTTAATCAATACACAGGTCTTGAGTCATCCAACACTTCCAGAAGAAATCCGAGCTCAAAATCAAGCTTTATCAAATTCTTGAATGTCGAAATTACTCTCCTAATTCTCTTCTTAATGATTCTGGGCATTACACCAGAGCTATCTGAGGAAGGAATATCAAGGATTTTTGGTTAGTACATTAGCAGTAATAGAAGATAAGAAACCTTAGTTTCTAGACGTTAAAGTAGTGAATGAGTTTTTCCAGACGTGTTTCAAAAATACATATCTGGTCTGCCACCAGATCGAGAGCTGGAGTTCGCGATTGATGCAGTACCTGGTGCGACTCCTATATCTAAGCTGTCGTACAGACTTGCGACTACAGATATGAAAGAGCTAAAGGATCAAATCAATATCAACTAGACAAAGGTTTCTTCCGTCCTAGCACTTCACCATGGGGAGCCCATGTGCTGTTCTTCAAGAAGAAGGACCGGAGTATGCGTTTATGCGTCGACTCTAGGTAGCTAAATATGCTAATCATTAAGAATACGTATCCTATCCCTAGGATTGATCTATTCGACCAACTTCAAGGTGCAACTTAATTTTCTAAGATAGATCTTCGATCTGGATACCACCAGCTGAAGATTAAAGAAGCAAAAGTCTACAGAATAGCTTTCAGAACACACGATGGTCGTGACAAAATTTTTAGTGATGACCTTTGGTTTAACGAATGCACCTTCAACGTTTAAGGTTTTAATGAATAGAGTATTCCAACCTTTCCTAGATCAGTTCATAATAGTGGTTATAGATGATAATCTAATCTACTTGCAGAACAGAGAAGAACATTCAAATCTGTTTAGACATGTCTTGCATATTTTGAGAATTAAGAAACATTTTGCTAAGTTTAGTAAGTGAGAATTTTTGCTTGAGATGGTTGCATTTCTTGTTCACATAATTTCTAAGAACGGTTTAGAAGTAGACCCATCGAAAGTTGAAGCAGTTTGTGTGAGGACTAGAAATCTGTTAAGTAAGATTTAATTGTTAAGCATCTTTTGAATTGAGATTTGTCACGGAATTGTGATTTCTGGGTGTCAGATTTGACATAGAGTTAATCAGCGTCGTCGTTTGGATTAGCGAAGGAGACAGCAGTGAGTTGCGTAAGCATTCAGATGTTGGTACAGAGTGGTAGCGTGAACAGATGTCAACGCTAGTCAACGTTACTGTGTAGCGAGAGGAATCTGTTAGAGTTAGCACGCGGACGTGAGAAGCTGTTGCGTGCAACACGTCTTATTTGACCGCTGGTCGTTAGCGCTGTTCAGATCTTGCTAGTGAGGGAGAGAGATCTGTTCAGATGTCACTCGAGGGAGAGATCTGTTTCAACTGTGGAAGCTATGCTACGTCGTTTTGATTAGTTGGTGCGACGTCGTTTGCTGTGGAGTTAGTAACTTGTTTAGACACCTGAACCATATCAGCATAGCCAGTTGAGGGTGAAAGCTGGAGTCAGCTTTGAGAGGGCTTCTGCCTTAGTATAAGCAGAGATCTGAATTGCTTAGAACAGTAGTGATTCGAGGATTTATATACCAAGTGCTGCTCAACACTTAGCGTATTTTGAACCCGATATTCCTCATCGTTTTCTCCTGTAAACCCTCGATAGTTACTGTTCATTCGAACCCTTCTCCGATAGATTGCCGTCGACTTCAGCCGTTGTTAGCAGTGAGATTGGTGGCGCTGAGCTCGTCTTGAGTAGCTCTTTTGATTGATACCAGTTAGGTGGCTTGAGTCGACGTTGGAGAGGGAATGCGAAGTAGCAGTGTTGCTCGAAAGTTTTTGCAAGTTAGACCCGAGAGTTCTTTAGCTCTCTTGAGCTTTGGGTAAGTGATTTCGGCTGTTTTGAGTTTAGTTTGGCTGTTAAAAGCTGCTTTGCTAGGTAGAACCAGATATGAGTTCTGACCGTAGGTATTAAGCTTGAGAAATGCAGTTGTGAACTAAGATATTAAATTTCTGATAGGATCAACATGGCTCGAAAAACAGGCCTAGGAGTTGAGAAGGGGGGGTTGAATGAACTCCTTTGTATTTTAAATATTTTCGAAACCTTGAAATGATTTTTTCAAGCACCCGCTTAACTTAAATCCTAGTTATCAGATTTAAGGTATCTTAGTTTTAATGTTGATTTCTTGGCTAATAAATGTGCGGAAATAAGCCAGTCAATCAGTGAATAGTTAAAGCTTAAATAAATGCGATAATGTAAAAGTATAAGGTCGAGAATTTTTTTATGGAAGTTCGCATATCAATATCCTACGTCTCCCCTTCTTCCTTTTCAGGTAGGTTCCACTAGAAGATTTGATGAGTACATCCTCAGTAAACACCCAATCACCGAGCTTTGCTCCAGGTGAACTCCTAGCAACTCCCAACAACAAGCATATGTAACTGCTGAATACAATATTTAGAATTTCTATCAAACGACTTTGTATAGCACGTTTGTTACAGACTCAAAATGATACAATGGAATGCAAAGCTATTGAGACTGTAAATCTTCTTAACAACAAAACTCAATTCACAAGGTGGACCATAAGATGAACTCGAAGGTTAAATCTATGAAATCCTGCTGAGTGTTCTTCGAGTTTTAGGCACTGGACTTAGAGTATTTTGTGATGAAAGCGTCTAGTGAATGTATGAGCTTTTTCGTGAATGATAGCGTCAAAAGCAATAAGCTCGAGAACAATGGAGACTATGAATGGCAGAGAATCAGAGAGCTTCTTCAATTAAAAATCCAGCTCTTTATACCCTTTGTCTCCAACGGTTATAAAGATAGTCAAGGAAACAGAACGCCTTTTTGAATATACGCATATTCTGCTCCACTAGAGGTAAATTGCGCTTCGTCAGAGCCAAATTGTCGCATGTCCATATTTGTAAAAACACCGTATAACGTCCTCTGTATACTTCATACTATTTACCCAAAATAGCACTGACATTGTTTCCTTAATTCCAGGCAATTGTACGATACAATCTTCACCATTGATTCTTTCCAATTTTGAATATAGATAGCGTTTGAATCGGTTCGTCGTTTGCGCCTGAAATCTCTCTTCGTTAACAAAGTTCTTCCTTTACTGAAGAAGATGACTATCTTAACTCTGATTTGAGTAAACGTAGTTGTCACATCTATTGATTCTTTCCAATTTTGAATATAGATAGCGTTTGAATCGGTTCGTCGTTTGCGCCTGAAATCTCTCTTCGTTAACAAAGTTCTTCCTTTACTGAAGAAGATGACTATCTTAACTCTGATTTGAGTAAACGTAGTTGTCACATCTGAATGTATCAACATCTGAAATAAATAGAGAAAATGTATTTGCAACATCTGAATGCAACAACTGAATGTAGCAACTGATACTGTTTTGATGTCTGAACGCTCTGTTAACCCAAAATCTGAATACTCCCAACAAGTCACTTCTGGTTCAAAGTTGCTTTAGCCAAAAATTGATTACATCCATTTCTGAAGTACTGAGATCTGAGATAACTGAATAGATACTGTTTACTACTAAAATACTCTAAACTGAAACAGTAGATCACAAACTGTTACTCAAATCTGAATGCCCTATGCTTCCAACAATAGATCTTCCACTGTAGCTCACTTCTGAATACACTGTTCCCGAAATCTGAACTGATCCAAAAAGCCAAATCTGTTTCAAAACATCGACCTGACAACAAAGAATGACAACACGTCTTCTGAGCTTCAATACATTGAAATGACGTCACTGCTTCTGAACACTTCGAAATACTGGGATGACGTCACGACTTCTGAAAGTCAATTCGGTATGTGATAGTCAACCCAGCATCTGAATTATGCGCAACTGTTAATTACTACAACTGACTGTCCAGATGTTACTTATGAATTCAGTACTTGTCTCATTTTTGTTATCACCAAAACTAATAAATTTTACCTTAACAATTTCCTTAACAGATTTGAGCTCCAGGGAAGTCCCTGCTGTGTTGGACGTGACCAGCGAGGTAGCAATTTTGAGCAGGCTGAAATTGCCGTGCCTGGTGAGATCTGTCGAGGTAGAATTTGAGAATTGAAGGTACGAGTTGAGCTTTTGTTAACGGCTTAGACATAGTGTGCTAGTATTTGAGGCATGAAATCTGTCCTATGTGAATTCTGTGATTACGTGACAGCTTGATTGAATTGATATGCTCTGTTTACGTAATTTATGTATGTTGAAATCAGATTTGAATTTCATGGCATTCATGCATACATATTGAGCCATTGATCGATTAAGAATCCGAGATAGAGCCACGTTGTGACCGACAGACAGATGTGTCGTGCCTGAAAGGTACAACGCTATCATCGGAGTGGTGACCGACTGATTGGTTGTGTTTGAAAACCACCGAGCTGTGATGGTTGACGGGCCTGAATATCACGGACCGATGATTTCCCCGGTTGATACACTGTGCGGGTATAGAGGCTCGATTGAGATTACTGCCAGCTGATTAGCAGGCCTTGATGATCGATGTTCTTTGACAGCCACATGCATTCATGACTTAGAATACTGCATGTTTATTGATATGATTCTCGTTGGTTAAGAAAGGCAAACACGTGATATTGATTGTCACGCGCCCTCAATTCAATAGCCAAGAGAACCGAATTACGCCCGATCGTTAGAACAAGATGTTTAGGATGTGTGAAATCCTTTTCCGTATGAATTCTCAAAGGAAACAAAAATCACAACGAAAAGAAAACGATTAATCTCAAACGAACCTTCAAAGGAACTCGTCTTTGACAATCCGTGCGAAGATCAACCGACAAACTTAGGATGTGTGAAATCCTTTTCCGGTTTGATTTTTTTAAGGTAAACACCAAACTTGCAAGAAAGCAAAAGAATTTTATTCATAAAACTTCCATAATTTCGAAATACATCTCCTAATATATATATAGACTTGTTTCCAAGAATTCTAATGATTCTTTCCATTTTTTGTTCATCTTCATTTGTTAGTCTTGGACTTGAATAATATTGACAATATAATCTCTTAATCCTCCAACTAGCTTTTCATGTGCAGGGTTCCCCTCTTCTTTAAACATTTCTTGGGTGCTCAAGACGAGTCCGTGAAGGGCTTCTTTGAACTTCTTGCTGCGTTCTCTTGTGATTGGTCCCGAGGGCAATGCTAATGGATCCCGTCGTATAGCTGTGATTGCATCATTTATGATTTTTTGTTATATTAGTGCTCATTCAGAATGAGGCTTGACCTCTTATTCCTTTCCTGCTTTTGTGTTGTTTGGGTCTGTGTTGCCCATTTACAGGATCTTCAGGTAACCAAGCTGGACAGATTGGAAATTCAGCTGGTCGATCCCCATTTCCTTGAGTCCAAGTTATTATTATATAATGTATTGATCCAGGTTATATGTATTTGGGGGATCGTTGTTGATTTGAGTTGTGATTACCTGTTGTTGTATGAGTTTTGATTTAACTCTTATTTTGATTATGACTATTTTGAAGATATGATTTCGTTCCGGCCCAACATTACATCGAAAATTTTAAGCCCTATTTTATGCTTCCGCGTTTATGTGCTTAATTGTGCTATTAATCCTTATTCATTCGCACGGGGCCTGACACTTTTGGTATCAGAGCTTAAACTGGGATAAACTCGTTTTCCTTTGATCACACCCGAGTCTAGGCACAGAGTTTGGATTTGATTTTGATTGACTCTATGGCCTATGCGATTATATTACATGCCTCTGTGATTATATGCTGTTAGTCTTACCCTGAGATTTTTCTAGATGCCGTCGAGGAGAGGTAGAGGTAGGACTGCTAGACGTTCCGTTGAGGAGTCTATGGCCTCGGATAGTGATGAGGGCATTACGCAGACTATCCCTTTGCGTCGTCGTGAGAGACAGGCAGAGGTAGATGATGTGACGAGACAGATTGGTGAGATGGAATTAGTTCTAGTGAGGTTTCAGTGGATGAATCCCCCTACGTTTATTGGGTGCTGAGGGAGGTTTGATGGCCGAGGTTGGCTAGTCCAGATGGAAGAATTGTTTGATGCCTTGGAGTACGCTCCTGAGAAGAGGTTGAAGCTAGCGGTGTTGCAGTTGAGAGATAACGCGCAGCGCTGGTGGAGAGGTACTTCCCGTATCTTGCGAGAGAGTGGGGTTGTGATTACTTGGGAGAGCTTATGTGCAGCGTTCCGACAGGAGTATACCCCAGAGTCCTACTACAACAGTCGTGAGCGAGAGTTCGACAACCTGAAGCAAGGGAATATGAAGGTGGCCGAGTATGCCAGACAGTTCTCTTCGCTATTGATGTACGTTCCCCATGTAGCTAACCAGGAGAGGACTAAGATGAACAAGTTTATGAAGGGTTTGAGGCCTGATTTGTTCCGGATGGTGTTGTCTGGTTCACCTGCGACTTATGCTGAGGCCGTGGATAGGGCTGTAGATATTGAAGAGAGTTTGTTGGAGGCACAGGCTCCGGTTCATCCACCAGTGGGGCGCTCTTTTCAACGGGGGCAATATGTGTCGCAATCGTTTCAGTCTCCTCAGAGGTCGCAGAAATTGAATCATCAGAGGTTCACGCCACGAGGCAAACAGTTTAAGAAGAAGGCGCATTCGAGTTCCTCTGGTTCTGTGAGTACTGGTGGCAGTAGTTCTGGCAGTATGTTTTGTGGACAGTGCGGAGGGAAGCATGAGACTTCGCAGTGTCGTGGGGTTCGAGGTCTTTGTCATCTCTGTGGACAACCGGGACATTTTGCTAGAGCGTGTCCTTTGATGGGAGGGCAGTCTTTGGGTCAGTCGCAGCAAGGTTCCGCTGGTGGTTCTTCGTAGGGACAGCAACCTTTTGTTCCGTCCCAACGTTCACGATTCCAACCTCGTGAGCTTTCTAGGTTTGGATTACCCTCGAGACCTCAGTTTTTGGGACCGCAGCAGGCTCAGACGAACGCCTTGACGAGTGAGAAAGCCGTTGAGATGCCTATGAGGATTATTGCAGGTACATGCTTTATCTTTGATTTTCCTGCACGAGTTTTGATTGACACTGGAGCATCACATTCCTTCATTTCTGAGTTGTTTGTGTATGAGCGTGGGTTGAGTTCTTCCCCACTGTGTGATGTTGTCTCCGTGTCCACCCCTACTGGTGTGAGTCTGTTGTCCCGAGAGGTGGTGTTGGATTGTCTGATTAGATATGATGAGCATGTTTTGATGACCCATCTGATTGTTTTGGGAATTTGAGATTTTGATTCATTTTGGGTATGGATGTGCTAACTGAGAATAGAGCGACCGTTGATTGTTTCCATGGTGTGGTGAGGTTTAGGCCTCGATCTGCAGAGAAATGGGAGTTCTACGGTGCTGATTCGCAACCTAAGATTCCTATGGTGTCAGCCATGGAGATGTTTAGTTTGTTGTCACTAGAGAATTCAGGGTTTATGATCTATGCCCTAGATGTTTCCCGTGAGTCGAGAGTGGAGTTGAGAGATGTTCCGATTGCTCAAGAGTTCCCAGATGTGTTTCCAGACGAGATTCCTGGATTTCCTCCAAGAAGAGAGATCGATTTCAGTATTGAGTTGGTGCCTGGTACAGCCCCGATTTCTAGAGCCCGTATCGATTGGCGCCAGTGGAGTTGAAAGAACTCAAGGATCAGTTGAGAGATCTTCTTGAGAAAGGCTTCATTAGACCGAGTATGTCGCCTTGGGGAGCTTCGATTCTGTTTGTGAAGAAGAAAGATGGATCTATGTGGATGTGTGTTAATTTTCGGTAGTTGAACAAAGCGACAGTGAAGAACAAGTATCCTTTTCCGAGGATTGATGACTTGTTCGATCAGTTGCAAGGATCGGCCGTGTACTCGAAGATTTATTTGTGCTCTGGCTATCAACAGTTGCGGATTAGAGACGCTGATGTAGCGGAGATAGCTTTCCGAACAAGATACTGGAATTATGAGTTTCTTGTGATCCCGTTTGGATTGACGAATGCTCCTGCTGTGTTCATGGATTTGATGAATCGCGTCTTTAGCGAGTACATGGATCGATTCGTGATTGTCTTCATAGATCACATCTTGGTATCCTTTTCCGAGGATTGATGACTTGTTCGATCAGTTGCAAGGATCGGCCGTGTACTCGAAGATTTATTTGTGCTCTGGCTATCAACAGTTGCGGATTAGAGACGCTGATGTAGCGGAGATAGCTTTCCGAACAAGATACTGGAATTATGAGTTTCTTGTGATCCCGTTTGGATTGACGAATGCTCCTGCTGTGTTCATGGATTTGATGAATCGCGTCTTTAGCGAGTACATGGATCGATTCGTGATTGTCTTCATAGATCACATCTTGGTGTATTCGAGGAGTTTCAGAGAGCATAAAGAGCACTTGAGGCTAGTGTTGCAGAGACTGAGAGACTCACAATTGTATGCCAAGTTCAGCGAGTGTGAATTCTGGCTGGACAGAGTTATCTTCTTGGGTCATGTGATTCAGCGCAAGGAATTTATGTGGATCCTAGTAAGGTTGAAGCAGTTATTAACTGGGAGCGACCTAGGAATGTTTCTGAGATCCATAGTTTCTTGGGATTGGCTGGCTATTATAGGCGTTTCATTGAGAAGTTTTCTTCGATAGCCAGGCCGATGAATCAGTTGACCCAAAAGGATAGGAAGTTTATTTGGACTGATGAGGGTGAGTCGAGTTTTCAGTTGCTGAAGGAGAAGTTGACGACTGCTCCTGTTTTGGCCTTGCCTTCGTGTTCTGGAGGTTTTGTGGTGTGCTCCGATGATTCTCTGAGTGGTTTAGGGTGTGATTTGATGCAGAACGGGTATGTGATTGAGTATGCGTCTCGACAGTTGAAACCTCATTAGACGAGATACCCCGTTCATGATCTAGAGTTGGCTGTGATTGTGTTTGTCTTGAAGATATGGCGACATTATCTGTACGATGAGGAGTTTGTAGTGTACACCGACCACAAGAGTTTGAAATATATCTTTACCCAGTCAGATTTGAATATGAGGCAACGTCATTGCATGGAGTTGCTTAAGGATTTTGATTGTGAGATACAGTATCAGCCTTGGCGGATGAACTTAGTAGCCGATGCTTTGAGTAGGAAAGCCCAGCCTGCGATGCTAACATCCTTGAGTATCTCGAGAGTTCACGAGCAATTGAGTACTTCTGGTTGGTGTTTCCAGCCGAGTGATCAGTACTTTTTAGTTTCTTCGATTCAGGTTGAACCACAGATTGTGATTGACATCAGAGAGGCGCAGAGGACTGATACGTATATCCATGAGTTGAGGATGAGGGCCCAGAATGGTTAGTCTGAAGATTTCTCTGTTTCTTCTGATGGGTGTTTCATATTTCGTGGTAGATTAGTGGTTCCGAACGTTATTGATTTGAAAAAGATTATTCTGAATGAAGCGCATTGCAGTCGATATAGCGTGCATCCGGGGGAGAAGAAGATGTACCATGATTTGAAGTCTCACTACTGGTGGGCAGGCATGAAGAGCGACATTTTTGCTTTTGTTGCTCGATGTTTGAATTTCCAGCAGGTCAAGGCTGAAAGAATGAGACCTGGTGGATTGTTGCAGAGTTTAGAATGGAATTGGGAGCACATCGCCATGGATTTTGTGACTCATTTGCCTCGATCGGATAGGGGATGCGATGTGATTTGGGTGGTGATTGATAGACTCTCGAAGTCAGCCCATTTCATTCCCTATGATGTGAGGTGCTCGATGAAGAAAATGGTGAAGTTGTATGTCAACCATGTGGTTAGATTGCATGGAGTGCCTGTTTCAATAGTGTCAGATAGAGATCCGAGATTCACCTCTCGATTTTGGAAGAGTTTGCAAGAAGCGATGGGTTCGAGATTGGCTATGAGTACAGCCTATCACCCACAGAAAGATGGCCAACTGAGAGGACCATTCAGACTTTAGAAGACTTGTTGCGTGCAGTTGTGATGGATTTCAGTGGTGGCTGGCAGGATTCTTTGTCATTAGTTGAGTTTTCTTACAACAACAGCTAAGAAGCGACTATTGGAATGGCTTTGTTTGAAGCATTGTATGGTTGAAAGTGTAGATCACCAATTTGCTGGGAAGAGATTGGTGAGAGACAGTTTTCTACTCCTGAGTTTGTGCAGCATATGAAAGATCAGATTGATTTGATTCGGATTAGGATGAAAGCTGCGCAAGATAGACATGCTAGCTATGCTAATAAGCGACGCAGACCATTAGAATTTGAGTTTGGCGATCGTCTGTTCCTTAATATTTATCCTTTCAAGAGTGTTATGAGATTCAGATTCAAGGGTAAGTTAGCTCCAAGATTCGTTGGTACCTTTGAGATTGTTGAGCGGATTGGACAGATGGATTATAGATTGAAGCTGCCTGATGAGTTAGCAGCGATGCATGATGTTTTTCATGTGTCAATGTTGAGAAAATATGAGCCAGATCCATCTCATGTGCTAAGGACTGATGAAGTAGAGCTGGACCAGACCCTGAGCTATGTTGAATATCCAGTGCAGATTCTGGATAGGAAGGAGAAGCAGCTAAGGAATAAGGTTATACCGTTGGTGATGGTCCAATGGAGCAAGCATGGGCGTGAAGAATCTACCTGGGAAGTTAAGGAAAAGATGAGACACGAGTGGCCTCATCTGTTTGAGCTATGATAGTAGCGATCCAGGTAACCTTCTAGCTTGAATGATTTCGTGATTTAAGTGATTTTGCTACTGAATTGAGATTCTGTTTAGTATTGAGTTGTACTAGGCAGTATGTCATGACTATATTAGGAATGGTGTCTAGTATAGTGTGTCATGAATAAGCTATCTTGCTGTTGTGATTTTGATTCAATGTCTTAACTGATTTGTAGGACGAAATCGATTTCTAGTGGGGGAGAGTGTGAGGACTAGAAATCTGTTAAGTAAGATTTAATAGTTAAGCAGCTTTTGAATTAAGATTTGTCACGGAATTGTGATTTCTGGGTGTCATATTTGACATAGAGTTAATCAGCATCGTCGTTTGGATTAGCGAAGAAGACAGCAGTGAGTTGCGTAAGCATTCAGATGTTGGTACGCAGTGGTAGCGTGAACAGATGTCAACGCTAGTCAACGTTACTGTGTAGCGAGAGGAATCTGTTAGAGTTAGCGAGCGAACGTGAGAAGCTGTTGCGTGTTGGTCAACACGTCTTAGTCGACCACTGGTCGTTAGCGCTGTTCAGATGTTGCTAGCGAGGGAGAGAGATATGTTCAGATGTCGCTAGAGGGAGAGATCTGTTCAAGTATGGAAGCTATGCTACGTCATTTTGATTAGTTGGTGCGACGTCGTTTGCTGTGGAGTTAGTAAATTGTTTAGACACCTGAACCATATCATCATAGCCAGTTGAGGGCGAAAGCTGGAGTCAGCTTTGAGAGGGCTTCTGCCTTAGTATAAGCAGAGATCTGAATTGCTTAGAACAGTAGTGATTCGATGATTTATATACCAAGTACTGCTCAACATTTAGCGTATTTTGAACCTGATATTCCTCATCGGTTTGTCCAGTAAACCCTCGATAGTTACTGTTCATTCGAACCTTTCTCCGGTAGATTGCCGTCGATTTCCTCCGTTGTTTGGAGCGAGATTGGTGGCGCTGAGCTTGTCTTGAGTAGCTCTTTCGATTGATACCAGTTAGGTGGCTTGAGTCGACGTTGGAGAGGGAACGCGAAGTACCAGTGTTGCTGAACGTTTTTGCAAGTTAGACCCGAGAGTTCTTTATCTCTCTTGAGCTTTTGGGTAAGTGATTTCGGCTTTTTTGAGTTTAGTTCTGGCTGTTAGAAGCTTCTTTGCTAGGTAGAACCAGATATGAGTTCTGACCGTAGGTATTAAGCTTGAGAAATGCATCTGGGAACTAAGAAATGAGATTTCCTTAACATATTTGAGCTACAGGGAAGTCCCTGCTGTGTTGGACGTGACCAGCGAGGTAGCAATTTTGAGCAGGCTGAAATTTCCGTGCCTGGTGAGATCTGTCAAGGTAGAATTTGAGAATTGAAGGTACGAGTTGAGCTTTTGTTAACGGCTTAGACATAGCGTGCTAGTATTTGAGGCATGAAATCTGTCCTATGTGAATTATGTGATTACGTGACAGCTTGATTGAATTGATATGCTCTGTTTACGTAATTTATGCATGTTGAAATCAAATTTGAATTTAATGGCATTCATGCATACATATTGAGCCATTGATCGATCGAGAACCTGCGATAGAGCCACGTTGTGACCGGCAGAAAGATGTGTCGTGCCTGAAAGGTACAACGCTATCATCGGAATTGTGACCGACTGATTGGTTGTTTCTGAAAACCACCGAGTTGTGATGGCTGACGGGCCTGAAGATCACGGACCGATGATTTTCCCAGTTGATACACTGTTCGGGTATAGAGGCTCGATTGAGATTACTGCCAGTTGATTAACATGCCTTGATGACCGATGTTCTTTGACAGCCACATGCATTCATGAATTAGAATACTTCATGTTTATGATTTGCTTTTATATTAGTGCTCATTCGTACTGAGGATTGACCTTGTATTCTTTTCCTGCTTTTGTGTTGTTTGGGTCTGCGTTGCCCATTTGCAGAATCTTCAGGTAACCAAGCTGGATAGACTGGAACTTCAGCTGGTCGATCCCCATTCCTTGAGTGAGGCTCGATTGAGATTACTGCCAGTTGATTAACATGCCTTGATGACCGATGTTCTTTGACAGCCACATGCATTCATGAATTAGAATACTTCATGTTTATGATTTGCTTTTATATTAGTGCTCATTCGTACTGAGGATTGACCTTGTATTCTTTTCCTGCTTTTGTGTTGTTTGGGTCTGCGTTGCCCATTTGCAGAATCTTCAGGTAACCAAGCTGGATAGACTGGAACTTCAGCTGGTCGATCCCCATTTCCTTGAGTCCAAGTTATTATTATATAATGTATTGATCAAGGGGATGCCCTGAGGTTATATGTATTTGGGGGATCGTTGTTGATTTGAGTTGTGATTACCTGTTGCTGTATGAGTTTTGATTTAACTCGTATTTTGATTATGACTATTTTGAAAATATGATTTGGTTAAGGCCCAACATTATTTCGAAAATTTTTTGCCCTATTTTATGCTTCCGCATTTATGTGCTTAATTGTGCTAGTAATCCTTGATAATTAGCACGGGGCCTGACAGTTTGAAAGTGGTCTGTACCGAAGAGTATTACAGATATCCGTAATTACTTAGGAGTTACGAGTTATTACCAATGTTTTATTTAAGGAGTTCGATGATAGTTGTTCCTTTAACGTCTTTGATTAAGAAAAATGTTAAGTATGTATGGACCCCACAGTGTCAATCCAGTTTTGATAGATTAAAATAAGCATTGATAGAAGTCCATGTTTTAACACTGCCATCTAGAAGATAGAATTATGCTATATTCTCAGATGCATCAAAGACGGGTTTGGGTTTTGTATTTATGCAAAGATAAGAAGATGATTGCCTACGCTTCTAGACAACTGAAGATTCTCGAGAAGAACTACCCTAAGCGGTCTAGAACTAGCAGTAGTGGCCTTCGCATTTAATAAGTTGAGCAGCAGTGGCCTTCGCATATAGTAAGTTGAGACACTACCTCAAGCATTTCTTCACTCAGCAAGAGCTCAACACGAGACAAAGAATATGGCTAGAGCTGGTGATAGACTACGATTGCATCATTAGTTAACACCCCGGTGAAGTTAACGTAGTAGCAGAGGCATTAAGTAGAAAAGGCATTAGGATTAGCTCAACTTTCAGTTCAGAGACATTTAGTTAACGACATTGAGAGTTTTGAACTGGAAGTGATTACGCAAAAGTCTGATGTGAAGTTAGCTAGGCTTACCATACAGTCTACGTTAAGAGATCGACCTAAAGAAGCGCAATCAAGTGAAGATTAACTACTCAAATGAAAGCAAAAACACGAACAGAATAGACAAAGGGACTATGCTCATAGCCATTTCCGCGAGCTAATACATCTTGCGCACGATCTGACTTATGAAGAGGAACTAGAGACGATTCTTCTTAGAGAAACCGAAGGATGAGAAATAGAAGTATTCCTTCAAGTATGATTCCTTGTACAAATTGAGAAGCCGGGACGGATTTGCGTATTTGATACCCAGATCTGTTTATGTAAGCAAATTTCAAGGACGGAATTTCATAAAGGGGTAGATTGTAATTCCAAGGAAATCTGTGAGACCCTCAAGTTATGAAGATTAATTGAGTTAATTAATCGGATTTTAGGAGTTCGGATTTAGGCATGAATAAATCTGTGACCAGATTTCAGTTGGAAGACTCCGTAGGTATTTTGGGTCAGATTTCATGTTTAGAACTATTCTGGAAATTTTGAGTATTTTCATATTTCAGACGTTAGGATTTTCAGTGGAGTCTGGTTGATGATTTTCAGATCCCTCCTAGAGATGCTTTGTTTTGAGTAACGGGTTCTATTGGGTGAAATCCGTTTGGAATTTGGAGTCGAATCGATGGATTTGTTGTGAGAAATCTGTTCGTGGGAGAAATCTAAATCGCTAGTATTCAGAAGTCTGTTAGCGCGTGTTGTGGCGAGAAACAACACGTCGTTGTTTAGCGTTCAGGGTGAGATCTGTTCGATTAGTGGTAAAATCTGGTCGCTGGATGTTTTCATGGTTGCCCGCATATTTGGTAGTGCGAGGAACAATACGCTGTCATTTTCGTATTTCAGACGTCTCATTATTTGGTTAAGTCTGTAATCGCTGGTATTTGGTTGTTCGCAGCGTGTTTTGTAGCGTATGTATTGATACGCCGTCGTTTAGGAGAAATCTGTTATGCGCTAGCGGTAGAAATCTGCCTAGAGTCTGCTCGCGTATTTTAGTGTTGATTTCAAAATTTCGTCGTTTGATTTAGTTGGTACGATGTCGTTTAGATGTAGCGCTAGTGCGAGGGATCTGTTGCGCGAGAGAGATCTGTTGAGTGTGGCAGTGTGAGTGATGCGATGCCGTTGGGATAAGTTGAAGCGACATCTTTCGCTGTGGTGTGTTGGCGTGTTCAGATGTCTCCAATGCGTCGCCGTTTTAGTTTAGCGCTAACCTTCTGTAGTGCGAAGAGATCTGTGTGTTGCGACGCGTTTTGCTTTCAGATTTCTCGAGTAGTGAAGTGTCCAGATTTCTCCAGCAGATTCTGCGCGACGTCGTTTGGGGTTTAATTAGAGATCTGTTAGCGGACGAAATTATTGCAGATGTCAACGTTTTGTGTTGACCGGTTTTGATTAGAGAGGTCCTCGATACGTTGCCTTTTTGTTAGTTGAGTGTTTGTTAGCGTGAACGCTGAAGATTTCAGATTTGTAGACTTGTTCCTTAGTGCAGGGATCTGATGCAGGAATCTGTTTCATCGGCGATTGACATTAACAGTGGCGTTGAATTGAGGATTTTAAATGCCAGTGTTTGCGAACACTTAGAGCATTTTTCTTGAACCCGATATTTCGCATTATCTTCCACGATAACCCTTGTCGTCTACTGTTCATACGAAACCCTTTCTCGTGAGAATTCTGGCGATTGACGCCGCCGCTTGGAGCAAGGTTTACGGCGCTAGGTTCGCCTGGCTGGGAGCTTTTGATTTATAACATTTTGGGGTGTTAGATCGACGTGTGGATATGGAGCAAAGGAGCTGCCGTTCGTGTATTTTCGCAATTCCGATCGTTTGTTTTCCATCTTTTCTTGAGCTTTTGGGTAAGCTATTTATTGTCGTTTTAAGCCTAGTTCCTGCGGTAGGGTTTGCGATAGGCGGTAGAATCAGATTTCTGTTATTGACCGTGGGCGGTAAATTTTAGAAATTCAGATTAAGTTGATTTGCTAAGTTCCTTAACAGATTCGAGCTCCTGTGCAGCTTTGTGTAGTCTTGTAGTTGGCCGTGAGGAAACTTAGTCGAGCAGGTTGTTGGTGCCGTGCTTGGATGAAATCTGGTTGAGGTAATTGCCGTGTGGAGGTACGAAGTGAGCTTATAATTCAGCTTTGAGTTAGGCATGAGAATGTATTATGTGTGTTGTGTAGCTATGCCAAGTGTTTGTGCAGAGGCAAGCTGTGTATATTATGCATGTCTATTGGCTGAATTATCTGGTGTATGACCTGCTGATTTGGTTATTTGTTGAGTTGCTATGCATGCGATTATTTGAATGCCTTTGTTGTGTGTTTACTGGCATTGCACGTACATGCATCATGCTGAGCATGATACTGCATCTGCATAGCATATTGAGCCATTTAATCCTTTGATAACCATGATATGTTGCCCTGTTGGAGCTCTTCACTCGTGGTGCGGTGCGGTGTTTCATAACAACGATTGAGTGCATCTGGAGGGTGCGGTGAGCCGTTCTCATAGCCCTCAGTTGCAGTGACCTGGATAGAGGCTGGCGGGTGTTTGTGTTACACTAGAAATTCCGTGACCCGTCGGGTGGCACCCGGACGTGTGTTGACAATGAGCCACTCTATTTTCCACTGGGTGCGATCGGGTCGCTTCCGAAACTCGGTGATGTGTCACAATTGTTATTATCGTTCATTTGGCCTTCCGGTTGTTACCGATGTTCTTTTTACCGCTCATGCATTTTCACGACATGATACATTGCATGTTGTATCTGATTGCTGTATCATCTTGCTCTTCGTATTGGGGTTTAACCCCATGTTCATCTGGGGCTGGTTGTTTTGTTTGCCTGCTTGTTGTTCAGGTCTTCCAGATTATTCCACTGGTCTTGGAGTTGACCCAGCTGGAGGTGCCTCAGGAGGTGTGTAGAGTGTCCCAGTTAGCGTATAGCATATATGTATCAGTTCTATTAGCCGGGGTGTGTCCTGTGCTTTGTGTATTCAGTTGTTGTATTAGTTGATTGATACTTGTTTAATGCTGTACAGTTGTATTATGGCTTTTAGCGTTGTGTATTTTTATCAACTGGGATATTTTGAGGTATCGTGGTATTTTAAAATTATGTTTTCTTCGTCAGGCCAAAAGCGAAAAATTTTAGCCATTTTTAAAGTGCTTCCGCTATGTTTTACGTGATTTAACTCTGTATTGTGCACGAGGCCTGACAAAATCCATAAATGCACAATGATAGATCTAAATGTTTGAAGGGTTTAATTTGCTAAATTCAGTACCCTTCTTCAGCTTTAGTTAAACGATTCAATTTTCTCCCAAGCTGAATTTTCAGATTAGAACAGGAAACCGGTTCGTAGGAGTTGGCCGGTCAAATACTAACAAGCGCAGTTCAACCTATTTTAAATTCGGTTCAGTTATGCCTGCTTGTATATGAAGCGGTGCTTTCAAAGATATTTTAAACGGTGGGTTCATGCTTTTTGTTTTCCTTTAAATACACGTACCATCACTTAAGAATCACCACAATCAAACTCTTTCAAGAATTTTCATTTAATAAGCGGTGAAGAGCTCTCAACCAACCGAACGAAACTTCAACTCTTTCAAATGATTTTTGGATCGCGCCTGTAATTGGTTCAACACCGGAGAATTTCTGTTAGCTGTGTTCAGTAATCAAGGCAAGTAAACTCGGTTTCTTGCTGTACATAGGAAAGCATATTCCTTCTTGCATGTTGTGTAAGTTTTAAAGGTTTGAGAAACGTTTTTGAAGTTTTTCAAACGCAGAGTTAAAGTTAATGCTGATTTATTGAGAAAGCATTGGTTTGCTGAAATTATGATTCAGAAAAGTTTGTTAGAAAAAGTTTTATGATGTTTGATCCAGTTCTTTCTTCAAAAGTCTGGGACGTTCTGGAAGTAGCTTACAATAAGCTTACGCGTTTTTTTTCTGGATGTTTACTTAGATATTTTCGATTGCTTTAGACTAAGGAAATCATCTAAGCTGTTAGTCATTTTGAGCTAACTTCGAGATATTTTTTCCCAAACTGATTCTAAGTGGCGATCTGTTTACTTTCACAGAGCTGTTTATTATCCGTAATCTATTTATTTTCCCAATGCTGTTTATTACTCGTAATCTGTTTACTTTCCCAGAGCTGTTTATTACCCGTATATGATTTCTCACCCAGAGATGTTTTACACTCGTAATACGATTTCATTATCAAAGATGAGTTGACTTTGTTTGACCATCGTAATCTACTCTGTTCATTTAAGTCGTGTTGAATTTTCGTAATTTGAGTTGACCAAAAAACCCAGAGATGATTTTCTCTTCTGAGCCAATACGCTCGCGTTCTATTCATACTCCAAGATGATTCAGCTTATGTCCACTCTGAAATAATACTGTCATTCAAGTTTAATTCTTCTTTCCTTTAGCTTCGATTCCAATGTATAACTGTAATATGTTCGAAGTTATACCCAAATTCAAGAGATAGTTCATCAGATTAGAGCTATGCTGTTCGTATTCGTTTCTATAGCCTGAGCTGATTCAATTTCTTCTTCAATTGAACTCCGATGAACTCCCGCTAGTTTTCGAACATCAAAAGAGTTTTAGAATAGCAAACCATATATGATAGAGATCTGTTTCATATCAAGAAAACTAGTTCAAAGAACTTTTACAGAAAGGTTTAAAGAAAGTACAATTTTCAAAAGTTAAAGTGATTTATGGCAAAGGTAACAGACGGTTAGCATAGGAATGGTGAGGATGCTAGTTGACGAATCAGTGTGCACGTTCACATATGAATGGTGAGGATATTGGCTGATGAACCAGTGAGCCCCTTCACATAAAAAGGGTGATGATGTTGGCTGACGAACCTTTGTGCCCCTTCACATAGTAAAGTTGGGATTTATTCCCCAGAGCCTGTTACAGATGAGCTTGTGGAACGACTGACCTATGGAGAGTTTCTGAGCCATAACTCAATAGAAAATAAGAATAGAGAACATGGTTGGTTACAAACACAGAAATTGAGAAAAGTTTATGTATAGCTTACTTCCTTTTAAATACCAGTAAATATTTTAAATGTTTCGAGCATGTTCAGTTTCTTAGTTTCTCAGCTCATCAGTTTACCAGTATTCAGTTGTTCAGCTTTCTAGCATATCAGTTGCGTACTTTCAATATACAATAAAAGTTATTGTTATGTCTAAATTGCCTGCCTTTGTTATTCCACATTTGCTTGCTGAGTCAGGTGCTGAGAATGTGAGACCCGAGTATTCGTTGAGCAAATTCATCTTGGATGAATCGGGATTGAACCAGCTGTTGGTCGATGTGCTTGGTGTAGTCATCAGATGTCGTTAAGTGTTAGAATCAGCGGTTGGAAAGATATCAGACGTTGCGTGGAAGATGTCTGTTTTGAATATCGGGTGTTGGATCAGCCGTGAGCGATCGCGTCCAGATGTTGGTCTTTCAGATTCTGTGTATCAACTGTGTTAGTTGTCAGATGTCGCGTGGAGATGTCTGGTATAGCTGTTGGATCAGTTGGTAGCGATCATATTCAGATGTCAACGCGAGTCAATGTTCCTGTAGTTGAGCGATCGCGTCAACTGTTGGTATATCAGCTGTTGCATTTTGGTAGGAAGCAGCAGCAATGCTGACGTGGATTCCAGATTTTGTGCTGTAGCGTGAGATAGAAACTACGTCGTTTAGTTAAGTTGGAACGACAGCGTTTTGGATTAGCGCTAAGAGATTCAGCAGTTGGTGAGTCAGCGCGTATTTCAGCTGATGCGAGAGATCAACTGTTGCGTTGTTTTATTCAGCTGCTGGTTAGTTGATCAGCTGTTGGTAGCGAGGTGACGTGTCCCTCTGTGACGTCGTTTGGATAAGTTGGTGTCCCAGTTATGTATAGTATTTATATGCACTGGTATCACTGCGGGTGGGATGTCCCGGGTGATGCTTAGACTTATATAGCTAGTATTCTATGAGTATTTGTGTTGTATTCAGTTGTGGTTGTTGTCAGGTACTTGGTGCATGTTTTATGCTATGCTGGTTTATTGTGGCTTGTAGACCTTGCTTGTTGCGCAACTGGGATTATTTTGAGTATTGCCGTATTTTAAATTATATTGTTTTAAACCGTCAGGTCAAAAGCAAAAATTTTAACCACTTTTTAGTTGCTTCCGTTTGCTTTCGCGTGGTTTATCTCTAATGTGATCACGAGGCCTGACATTGGTATCAGAGCTTAAGCTGGGATAAGCTCGATTTCTTTGATCACACTCGAGTCTAGGCACAGTGTGTGTGTTGCTTGTGCTTGACTATGTGTTTATGTGTTGCATATTATTTGTGTTATGTGATTATATGCTGTACTTGTTCTGTGTTATATTATCCTGTTTAGTGGCTTCATAGATGCCGCCTAGACGTAGGGGTAGAGGTAGAGGGCAGTTTCAGGAATCGGAAGGTCATAACGAGGATCGATGTAGTATTCCTCTTCGTGGTTGTGGTAGGCAAGTGGAGGATGAAGTTGACGATTTGATAACCCATGTGGAGAGCATGGAGATTGTTATGGCTAGGTTCCAACGATGAGTCCCCAGATCTTTAACGATGACGAGTCTAGCGAGGACGCGGATTCGTGGCTACGGCACATCACTGGTTTGTTTGATCGTGTTCAGTACGATGATGTGCTTCGGTTGAGTTTGGCAACCTTCCAGCTGAGGAAGAGTGCGGAGCGTTGGTGGCGTGGCGCTTCGAGGACGCTAGAGGAGACCGGTGTGGAGATCACTTGGGATAGTTTCTGCGTTGCCTTTCGGCAGGAGTACGTCCCGGAGTCGTACGTGAACGCTCGTGAGCGAGAGTTCGATCATTTGGAGCAAGGTACGATGTCTGTGCGAGAGTATGCTCAGTTGTTTTCTTCTCTTTTGGCGTATGTCCCACATGTTGATGGCCGGGAGAGGGCCAAGAGGACTAAGTTTATTGAGGGTTTGAATGAGGAGTTGTATTCGATGGTGCTGACGAGCAAACCGAAGAGTTATGCTGAAGCAGTGGATAATGCCATGGATATCGAGGAAGGTCTGTGGAGCCGGAGGTCGCGTGCTAGGCCTCAGGATGCTCAGGATGGTCGTCCCGCTATTCAGGGAGCACAGTCTTATCAGTATTCGCAGTCAGCCCATCAACCCCAGCAACAGCTGCAGCAGCAGTTGGCTCAGCAGTCTGGCCACCAGAGGTTCCGACCTCGTGGCCATCAGGTTAAGAAGAAGTCTGGTTCTGGTTCTTCTGGTTCTGGTAGCTCTAGTAGCAGTGGTTCTAGTGCCGAGTTTTGTGGCTTCTGTGGAGGCAAGCATTCGTCGACTCATAGCGTTGGTGTGCAGGGCTCTTGTAACATCAGTGGTCAGTATGGGCATTTCGCGAGAGCGTGTCCATCGGCTGGATCGCAGCAAGCCGCAGCCCACCTCAGGTCGAGGAGGATCGTCTAGGGGTCGTTCCCCTCAATTTCCACAGCCTAGGGTTGGAGAGACACATTTTAGGCCTTTCCAGTTGCCTGGTCCGTCGCGTTTCGGACAGTCGTCTCAGCAGCATTTCTCTGGACCCAACATACTCAAGCGAACGCTATGACTAGGGAGCAAGCGGAGGAGACGCCGAGCAGGGTGATTTTAGGTACATGCCTTGTCTTTGATTTTCCTGCACGAGTGTTGTTTGACACTGGCGCATCGCATTCATTTATTTCTGATGCATTTGTGGTCGAGCATGGTCTGCATACCACTTATTTGCGTGATGTTGTGTCTGTTTCTACTCCTGGCAGTGCGAGCTTGTACTCCCACTCGCATACTCGGCCACACGCATATCACCCTGCTTCAGGTTGTCAAACTCACGTTCCCTGCTAGCGAAGTAGGACTCTGGAGTGTATTCGCGTCGAAAGGCCTCGCAGAAAACATCCCAAGAGAGCACCGTCCCACTATCTCGGAGCATCCTAGAAGTACTCCTCCACCAGCGCTGAGCATCATCTCGCAGCTGCAGCACTGCCAACTTCAGTCTCTTCTCTGGAGCATACTCCAAGGTATCAAACAGCTCCTCCATCTGAACAAGCCACGCCTCAGCCCTAGAGCCACCCTCCGTACCAGTCAACGTCGGTGGGTTCGTCCGCTGGAATCGGGCTAAGACTAACTCCATACCTCCTATCTGCCTAGTGACGTCCTCAACCTGGGCGTCATCATCACTACCTGCTCTAGACTCCTCCTCAGAACGTCTAGTTCTCCTATCTCTTCCTCGTCTCGGCGGCATCTAAACAAGCCTAGAGATAAGATCTCACAGCAGGCAAAAATAACAAGGCAGATAATAAATCACATAAGTCACAGAGGCAATCAAAATCAAATCAAAACTCTGTGCCTAGACTCGAGTGTGATCAAAAGAAATCGAGCTTATCCCAGTTTAAGCTCTGATACCAAAAATGTCAGGCCCCGTGCTAATTACTAACAATTAACACAAAAATCAACGCATAATCACGGAAGCTTAAAATCAGGGCTTAAAAATTTTTCGAAATACAAAGGCCTGAACTTCAAATCATTCATTCAAAATATTCGATATTCAAAATAAAAGTTTACTCAACTCGATACAGCAAGTAACCACATAAATCAATTCAAAAGATAGATCCCCAAATACATGATAACACGGGACATCCCCCGGTTCAATACATATCATAAGTAAACTGGGACTCAGGGATGCGGGGATCGACCAACTGAACTTCCACTCGGTCCAGCTTGGTTACCTGAAACTCCTGCAAATGGGTAACACAGACCCAAACAACAAAAGCAGGAAAAGAAAATACGAGGTCAAGCCTCAGTACGAAGAGCTATCAAAGCAGTAAACATGCAACAAGCTATAATCAAAGCTATGAATGCATGAGGGCTATCAAAAAGTCGGATAGCTAGACCAGTCTATCAACTGGCAACACAAACCAAGCCTCTATACCACGCACAGCCAATCAGCCGGTGGAAATCATCGGTCCGTGATCATCAGGGCCCGTCAGCCCATCACAGCTCGGCGGTAGACACTCGCATCCGGTAGTCACCGCTCCGACGATAGCGTTGGACTTTTCGGACACGACTCAA